>JAQGBW010000720.1:0-35435 GCA_034698625.1 Julus scanicus | reverse complement strand
CATTTTTTTTTTTTTTTTTTTTGTTTTTTTTTGTTTTGAAAACACTAAGAATTCTTTCACGTTTTATTTATTTTCATTATTTAACACCGGATTTACATTGGCTTAAATTTGGTTTTATTATAGGTATTAACCGGTAAGGAACTACATGTACGAAGGATTTTTTGTATAGTAAATATACGCGTGTTTTTTTTAGTTTTTAATTGGATATTAAGGTAGTCTATCCAAATAACTAACAAAAATTACATTGCTCGTATATAACCTATATGGTAACACCTACGAGTATATAAAGGTGCATGTATAATAAACAATATATCTACAAGATACGTATCACTATACATTTATAGGCATTTACCAATAAGCAATGCAATGGATTAATAGAAAAATTAAAAGCACCTAAAAGTAAAACATTCAAAATAACGTTAAGTCTTTATAGAATTGTTGAATTATGGCAACTTCTGTTAATCAGTAAACCTTTTTGTAAGCTGACAAATACGCGTAAAAGAAAATATGGGGTAAAACCGACAGACACCCATATATTTCTTGCCTTAACTAATATAAATACACTTTTACTAAAAGCATATCCGTAGACATAAACACCAACCAGACAGACATTTCTATAAATGTCTAAACATGACAGGTTTTAAATAATGTGAAGCACCTGCTTTGTGATACCCCAATGTTGAAGAATTTTTTTCTCCTAGTCAAATAAGATTGAAGGCAATTATCTGCTTGACTTCACATCAACTGCTTTGCCACCTCAAAATGATTTGACTAACAATGTGAGCAGCACATGAAGTATCTTTGGAATTTGAGGGCGACAGTTGTCAAGCCCGTTGAGTTTTGCTGATTCATTATATGTACTTAAAAATTCGTTCTGTCGAGTTTCTGATAAAATACAGTATGTAAATGAAATAGACTTAAAAATATACATTCATACAGATGCAGTTCACACTGTCCACTACAGTCACAGATTTCCCCGATAGTGGGTTATATGGAAACAAGAATCTTCATTAAAATGCACGCAACAAAGGATTCGTATGAAAATTCTACATCATTTAGGGTTGTTGGGAATCTCGCATTAAGTCAGCTAACCAAACCCAAAATGGGCCCAGTCCAGCAGTTGGGTTGATGTAAATGGCCATTGAACGTGACCTGTACGACCACTTCCCACATATTTGGAAAACGATTAAAACCCAATGGTGTTTTTATGCGAGGCAAGTTGATAAGAACGCTTCGGCGTCACGCGCGATTGTCGACCCTTTGACTCGCTGGGTCAAGCGGCATCGATGGCAGTCAAAAGTCGCGTTAATTCTCGCCGCCTCCATAACGCCCGCTCGTAAACCATCCTCTGAAATTATATTACATCTTTGAAATGCCACCAGGGAGCCATTAGATCGAGCGACATTTGTTCGGAAACACATTGCGGTCTGCTACAATTCCGAGAAAAAGAAAAAAAGTGCCCCCGACTCGAGATTTGGAAAACGGCCCAAAAGGGCACTTAACAAGCGATGCATTTGCATAGTTTTCGGTGAAAGCCCCTTTTAAACACCTTTATGGATTCCGTTCGCTCAACGCAACACGCGTAAAACGATGGTTTAATTATCCGAAATGTAAATTGCTCCTTGCTCCTAAATATAGGGTCAGTACCGAAAGCACAATTTATCCCTTAAAGCTTTATAAGGAATAACCTCCTCGAGGGACCTATGAAATGTTAAAAACTCACTAAACGAACGTTTAATTTTAAACTAGGGCAGGAAGCGTGAAGTCAATGTTTACAACTGTAAATTCAAGGATGCAACTTGACATTACTTATTTCTCATCCAGGAAGTCTCATGGAAGTAAATATACTCAGTCAAGAAGAAGTGGGAATATCTTCTGTTGGAGGAAAACATTGTTAGAAGAGGTACCAAACCATCAATCTAACAACATAAAGGGGACATTTTTCGTTACTTTATATATATAAATCAACTCATACAAGAGATTTATTAGAAAGTATTATCACGGATAATACAAATGGGACTCAAGGGACCAAACTGATGGTAAACTCAACTCCATAAAGAGGCAAAAGGAACCTTAAGCCGCACTCAACATTCAACATAAAACATGCAAAGTCCAAACATTCAAGACAAACTTGAAACTTTGTATTCCTCAACATGTTGAAAAATGCTGACCTGTCTCAATCAAAATGTTGAAAGAATCGATCAACAAACGCTTCCAGTTTATAGCGCTTCTACCAAGGCTGTATACACTTAAAAGCAACATTTGCAACATTTTTTTCCCTTTGATCCGGACCGCCTCACGAGTGATCGGAAAAATGTTATTGAAACAATGGTTTTTCAACACAAAACCATCATAAGTTTGCTCAAACATCACGGTAGGCAAACTTGTTTTTCTAAATTTGTTTCAGCAAACCATGTTGATCAATATTTTTGCTAAATGTTGAGTGCAGTGGAGACGCGGCTTAATGTTAAAGCCGATTTATCTGTAAACTTACTTACATATTTTATCCATGTTAAGAAAGTGAGGTTATGTTAACATTCTATTTGAAGCTACAGTTTATTGACATTTTTGACTTGAATCAGAAAACAATGGACGTTATGCATAAATACATCACAGACTGGGTTCTCGAATCAAACAATGAATAATAGATTAAGTTAGGGACAGCATTACGTGATTCTGTCGCCACATCTGTCTTACTTTTTAGCATACGTGTATTTGATGGAATTGCATTTGACGTCAAAGGAAAATTCGTGAGCGACTGCTGAATTTCATGGTTCCCGCATTGGATAATAAATAAAACGTTGATGCAAAATCAATTCCGAAAGGTAATACATTACCAACGGCTGGCGAATTCAATGGACAATAAATAGAAAGCGGAAATGGCCCCCAGCCTCCAGCATAGCAAATCGTTGCACAGAACCGAGCGGCACAATAAAAGCAAGCCATGGGTATTTTCAACTAAACCCGAGTTCTTCATACTTTCAAACTTTTCAGCTGATCTAAATGTTTTGAGGCCAAAAGGGGCTATTTTGCCAGCATATGCAGATAATGTTAAACGGATCGACACACAGCAGCGAAATTCGGTTATGTTCGAGCCTGGAGGACATTTGCGTCGACTGGGATTCGTTCGCCAATATGCATCTTGGTCTGCTGACAATTTCCAAACATGGTTGGGTTTTTTTAAAACAATTTTTGCTCACAATCCACAATCGAAAGTATTTCTTACATTAAATAGTCATGATACAATACAACAAGACAAATAATTGACATTAATTGAATAAAACTAGTCTATGTAAGCTTTTGAGAAAAAAACAACTACGAATATATTTGAAATTGTGCTTTCAAAGAGTATAAAAACAGAACCCAAACCACTCTATTTGACATAACAAATTGGAAAAAATCAGGGAAGCACAGCTAATGTTTCCAACACAGTTCAATATTGCATATACATATACCCACACGCCCCTATGGAACACATTCAGTCTCGCCGCTTGAGTTGGTATTTTTGTTGTTGAGTTTTTGTTTTCTGTTTTTATGTTAAGCTACTCCTGTCGAAGGTCTATTTATTGTACAGTTACCAAGTTAGTAGTTACATTGTGGACACTTTTCAATATACAGTCTGTTAAGACTGTACAAGACCATCATGTTTTTCACATTTTGAAAAAAACACGAATGATTTTAAATCGATAGAGATACTAGAAAACGTGATATCATCAAATATGCACATTTCAATAACAGGTCAAGTAATTTGTCAGTTATAAAATCTATGTAAATAATCAAGTAATGGGCTGACAATGTATAAAACCAAAGTTAACGTTCAGGTCATACCCCTAAATATAACATTATATTATGGAGACATAAATATCAGGTAACCTTGCATATAGTACTGAAGGTACACAGTACAGGAGAGCTATGATTATTTATTCACCATGCCTCGTGGACCAAACCTCAGTGAGGGAGAAATTCATCGAATCTATAATTACCATGGAAAAGTCAATCCAAATGAGATATTGGTAATGGGAGATCCAAAACAGCAGTTCAATGTTGCGGTCAAAGAGGACAAATAAAACACTTAATGGAGCGGCAGATGCAAAGCACTCCTCTACCAGCGAAATAACCCATACATTACCAATAAATGTAAGTCAAGTGACTATTTGGAAAGATCTTAAGACCCTCTAATGCAGCTTGTCATAATTCAAAAGATTGGTTCAAGATGGAAAAAAATCAAGTGTTTTGGAATGGTCATAAAGAAGTCCAGATCTAAACTCTATAAAAAACCTGTGGGATATTCTTGCATAGAACCAGACAATTTGATGATGAACAGAATCATGCATGGAACCAAATCAGTCTTCAATTATGGTAAAAACTTATCGATCCAATGTAAAATCGATTATTTCTTGTTATTTTAAATAAAGATGAATCAATAAATTATGATCACGTGCGCTGTTTGCTTATTTTCACATATTTTTTCTTAACAGATATAAAATTAAGTTTTTGTACTTGACAACATTGTGCAAATGACATGGAACTACTATATAACTTTTTTTCAAAATGCGAAATCCATGGTGGTCTTGTACATTCTTTCTGTAACATACATTCTGTATCACTGTGAACCATATACAAGTTAGTTTCTACTCGAACTTTAGTTTCATTCCAAGTTTGAGTTGACATTTTTTGTTAATTTAGGCTCATCTAAACTAAACTCGCACCATGCAGCATTACAAATTTGAAAATATAATTAAGTTGTATATCTAAGGTGAGTAAATATGGTTGAAGACTGTATTACAAAACCTCATTAAATACAAATTTCAATGTTCGACATTAAGTGTTTTCGCTTTAAAATCCCTTTATAATCTACGAATGCTTGTACTGTACAAACACACTAATCCAGGTTAACAACGCACTTTTGCCGTAAACAAATTTGCCACGTTCGTGACCCAAATACAAACTTCATGTTGTCTGTTTTCCCCAATACTAATTAGGCCAATTAAACGCTATAATCAAAACATATCTAGTTGACTTTGAAAACAATCGAACCACTTCACTTTGAAACAACATCGATTGAAAAGGCCTTCCTGTTGCCTTTTTGAGGTATGCCACTTGATACAAGTTCACTACTAATTGAGTACTGAAATTTCACTAACTTACAACAAAAGATCCATGCAACATTCTTAGAATATACAGTATATACGTAGGTTATGTTCAACTGCATATTGTGATTTCTATGATCATGTGACAATATCAAATACATAATCTGCCATATGTTTGGATTAACACGCCAACTTCATAAATTATTTGCGATAGCACAATTAATAGAATAAGTAATGTAATTTTGCGCCCTAATGAACAAAGCATAATTGAATCAAAGATGGCGGATGGAATTTTCAACTGATTATGAGTCAGTTTTCAGTCTATGACTAAAAGCTGCGATTTAAATCGTGAGATTTGCTTCGAGACATTTTATTCCAGACACTGCATCCTATGGGAAAATACCAAGTAAACTCGACATTGAATTAAGGACATTTGGAAAGTCCAAAGTTTTTAACTTGAACGCCATCAGCCAAACTCCATTAGTAGCCCTGTCGACGAAATAAAGAAGTAAATAATAGTGCTAGTGGAATTGAAGATTCGTAGCAGGCTAAACACGTTCACGAGTCAATATTTTGTGAACACTGCTCGGGCCTCGAAGCCATTTAATTAGGTTGGGAGGCTAAACCGCCCCCATATTAATTAGATAAAAGTGGAAAATGGCCGACGCAGTGCCACACGTTAATTCGATTATTAAAACGGCGACAAATAGACTAATTTCTGGGTCGTATATACAACAATCGCTTTCTCGCTTTGTGCAGCCTATTTATGTCGAATTATATATAGTATGAACATTTCATATTATCAGCTGACTTATACAGGGTGATTCTAGATTAACGAGACGATTACAAGAGGACCAGAGGACCTGGCCCCAAATAAGTAAATCAACCGATTTTTCTCAAATATCTACACGAGATGCTATTTCCCAAACAAATTCGCCTAACGTCTTTCCTTGTAAACATTTTTATAGAAATTTTGAAGGATTGAACTGAAATTTCATATTAAGTGACTGAGATTGTATTTTAAATTGATCCCAAAAACAGAAATCAATGCAGACACTTTATAATTGGTGTTCCTGAATAAAAACAATTTATATGTATATAGATTCGATTTTTCGCAGGCTTCGTCTACTAGCTGCCACCTATAGAACAGGGTCTTAGAAATATTAATATGTCAAAAACGATAGTTGTTTTTAATATCCATGTGTCAGCTTTTGTGCCTATACGACTTCTAAACCCGATGGAACCCTATTATAAAAAATTCGTCCCAGTCATGTTTTTTGTGGCTTTAAATTTCAAAACAAAATGTTTAAAAATAAATTATTGATATTTGTTATTGAATTTAATGTTGTTACAAATTAACATTTTTCAGCCGACTATATTTAATTTTTCATTTGTGTAGTGTTTATACTTTGTTATTAATGCACTACATAATCTTCAGTGTAAATTTATACCAAAATTGTATTAAATAATATTTTTGAAAAAAATATTGAACTTCACAAAACCCTCACTCTTGAAAAATTCCAGGAGATGCTTCGCTGATTATGCCTAGGAGAAGTTTGAACACCGAGTCTGTTTTCCTTAGCAAAAGTACCAAGAAAACTCACCTTATCTCCAGTCGTTTACGAGATAACTTGAAGTTTTTCAACACAACATTTTTTTGAAGAAGATCTCTCAAAAACTGTAGGAGAAGAAGATGTATCTCTGCTTTTTTGAGCCTTTATCGAATTTAGGAGACTAGACACCAACATCTAAGGCACCACTGGCACGTTCTCCAGACATGCACTATTGTGCAGCTTAATAGGATTATTTTTCCTGAAAAATTGTTAATGAGTTTGTCGCCAACGGGAATAGTAAGGAATACTTCGCTATAAAATAACGACCAATCAGGATTCCCTAGTCCACTTTAATACACATCTGGGTCTAAAAATAAAGTTGTAGGTACTACCCCCGCACCAAAGTATGGAGATTCTCCCACTCAATCATTTTAATACAAACGGTACTTTATCAATATTTCGTTTATCATTGTTCCTTGGGATTTATTAAAGATTTATACTAAAGGTGCAAGACTTTTCTAATAAAAAGTTGTGATAATGGCATTCATCTTCTACACTATAAGTCACTTTAAGCAAATTGGATCAAAATATTTTTGTGCAAACCTATAATTGCGCTCTTATAAAATCTAGAAATTTTCATAAAACCCCATTTACACCTACTACAGCACAAATCTGTGGAACATTAAGTCCATGTTTGTAATGCAAATGCATCAATTAAAAACAGCGGGTGTTATTATGGGATTGGGGGCCATTCAAAAAACCGTCTTAAAGAGAGTTATTGTGTTTATTGCGTTATTGTGTAAAGGGACAACAGAACAAATTATGTAGTCCCAAATACACATACTTGCATTTTTTAAAACCTCAAGAAAGTCGGGCATTATGCCTAACTTTGTGTTAATCGATTTTAAGATGGAATTTCCCTTTGAGGTTCAGGAAATTTCCATTAATCAGAAATGTGGAAAAATGTAGTGGAATTGGTATAGCGAGACGTGTGCTTGGAAATTTATAGGATGGGCCTTTGTACGTTTCAAAAAATTTTCTGGACATACTTTACTTTTCAAAAAAACTTGTATATCGATGTTCATGACGATAAGGACATATCGATGTTCTTGGAATCGTCTGCAAATAGTTTTGCATGTCTAGAGAGTGTGCATATTTAAAGATATCTATTATCACAGACATGTGTCATATAATTAGTTAAAAGTAAGAACAATCCATTATGAAACTTCCATGAAGATCACCTTTCCGTTAAAGTTAATGAAAAGGTACCGAATAAGAATGTTACTAGCTATATGAGCAAACAGTAAGAATTATTTTAATTCGTCAAGGGTGTATATTAATTCGCTATAAGAAAGTTTACCATTAAGACGCTATAAACCCTAAAAGACTATATGGGAATCAGCCATGCCTGCATTAAGCCATGCAAAGAGATTTAACGTGGATTAAATTTTAGCTGACGATAGAAACACTCTGAAGCTACGTTCCAGACTGACGCTTTGAAAATGGCCATGCGTATAATAACATGTCACTGGTTCCATTCCAGAAGTTCAGAGCTATAAATTAGCGCTCAAAAACAAATTGCCCGTTTTAGAATGGCTTATATGCCACAGAGAGATTAATCCACCATTATGTACGCATCGTCTAAGCAGACCGTTGCACAACCTCCTCTTGATCCCCACACAACAGGGCATGCAAATGACGTGAAATACGACGTGCTAATTGCGTTATTCGAGAGCAAAAGGGCGCCCCATAATTCGCGTTTGTTTAGCATTTAAGCGCGGCAACCGAGATTAATTAATTGCGATCATAAACAGTGAGCACAACGAACACGAGTTGCTCTATCACAGGTATCTCTATCTTGCTTCAACAACAATGAATTTTAGAAAATTTGATTTTTTTAGAATGATGCTACATCAAAAGCAATCAAGGTTCATGGATAATGCACTGAAATCAAGTCTCATTTCAAGCATGCAGTGATGTCGAGACAAAAATTGTCATTACTTTACATGTCAAATTGTAGTTGAGAGATTCGTGATGATTTGTCAAAAATCCACAAAATAAGCCATATACTATAATTCATTGAAAAATATATTATCTCCCATGTGAATATATGGGTCAAGGGACAAAACTGAAAACCAAAACAAACCTAATTTCAGTGACATTAAGGGAAAGCTTACATTAATTTACAAAATATCTTGCTACATAACAAATTCATGAAATTTAGCCAGAATTCTAAGAAATTACAATTAAGCTCATTTCCTGTTTGAACAAGAGTTAGCAAACTATACACTCTGTATAGTAGCAAAATCAAACCTCATTACAGGAACAGATAGACGAAATTTGTATTTATTTATAAAATAACGTGCTGTATCACAAAATCAAACATTTGTCAGAACTACGATATATAACGAACTTTCAAACCATTTAATTTTAAACATTTAATGACTACTCCAGAGATACATACATGTTTTTAGCATACTGCAAATTGAATCTTTCAAGCCCGCCTATAGCTGCAAATGTCTGATCTTTATCTAACGTTTTTTTAATATGTACCAAAATATTTTGACATTTCCAATATTACAAATTGCCTTAACGGCATGCATGCGATGTTTAGTCTAATCATCAATTCAAACGCAAAGTCATTTTTTCCATTTCCTGGCAAATATGATTTCTTGTGCTAGTTACCATAGTTGCAGTTGTCATAATTGTTTCTTTTAGTATACAAATTGCTTATCTTTAAAGAAGTCTTACATTTAAAGAATGATTGAAAATATCTCCTTATATGTCGCACAGTATGTTCAGTTTGTCGAACATTTTTTGAGCGCCATTACGTGTGTCATTATGTTGTTTTTCATAAAACTATTTAAAAAAGATCATTTAAAATACACTGATTTAGTCATACATGCTTATTGAAAATAAAAACCAACATTAAACCATTTAAACATGGACAAAAATCATGTTTTATCACCCACCATTTTGTGTCTAAAACACTGTTTTAATCACCATCCATTTTGTGCTAAAACATTATTTCATCACCCATGGACCATTTTGTGCTAAAACATTGTTTCATCACCCACCATTTTGTGTTAAATACATTGTTTCATCCTTGTCTTTAAAGTTTTAATGTTTTTGCATTTTCAAGAAACATGCATGTCTGAGCAGCATATTCCACCCTTCTTCAACTCAAGGGGACCAAATTCGTGCCCCAAAACGTAAAGTGTAGGTTTTACATAGTATTCGTTAATTGCTTTAGACATGCATGTTTCTTTAAAATCCAGAAAGCAAATTTAAATCATTAATTAAAACATGGACAAAAACAGAGCTTTATCGAGCTTTAGGTAAAATGTGCTACAGTATACGGAAACAGCATTTACCGGGGTCTTACCACAGTATACGTGGTCATATCAGGAGCCTTCAAATATACATAGGAAGCAAACCAGTAGGCGGATGTGGTAGCCCAAAAATACATCATAAGGGGACATTCAAAAAGGACGTCCTCAAGAGGGGGGTGGGTGGACTCTGCTGGCATGTGGACACCATGCGGACATAGGTAGGGGAGAGGGTAGCCATTATGGACGTCCACTAATTATGTTATTTTTCAGTTTTTTAGTTTAATAAGTTTTAAAAGTCAGTGAAAGGGGAATTGGACACCAGAAGAAATATATCCCCAGTCCCAAACTTCCTTGAATTTTTCAAATCTCGGGAAGGTAGGGAGGGAATTATGCTTAACTTTGTGCTAAACACCAATTTCATGCTTGAATTCCCCTTCGAGGTCAGGAAATTTCGGTTAATCAGACAAAACTGGTAAAAATGTCGTGGAATTGGTATCGAGGTGGGTTGTTGGAAATGTATAGGATGGGCCTTTGTATGTTGGACACCCTACTTTAATAAAAAAAAATGAAGGACGTCTGACAGGGAGGGGGGGGGGATGGTATGCGCTAAAATGGACACCATGTGGGCATGGGGTAGGAAGTAAATTTTTGCAGGAATTTCGGGGACGTTCTTTTTGAATGGCCCCTAACATGTCTATGATATTCCAGCCATCTACGTGAAGGTACCTAATCCTAATGCCTACGTTTTGTTCAGTAAACGCAGTATGTAGGTTGAATAAGCAAGCAGTTTAAAAACTCCGAAATCTATTTCGATCCCTTTCGTTTCCAGTGTCTGAGCTCATCTCGGCATCGTAAGGATGATGGAAGGTTATTTTTGCCGGAATCCACGGAACAAAACCCGTAATGCGAGTTTAATTAAAATCGTTAGGCCTAATTGCACCGTCGATTTATTAATGGAGCCCGTGGAGCCAGCCATGCGTCTCGCTCTGTGCTGCCAATTAACATGCGGTATCGACTTTTGGCAAGCGCGCCAATACACACTTTTCCCTCCGGATTTTTAATATGTAAATTCGAACAAGTGTTAATTGAAGATGACGTTCTGATACCTATCATCGAGGGGGAAGAAAATATGATGGCATTCGCGCGAGGTGCGCAACTACTAATTTGAAATTCCAAAAACAATTAGCACGATTCTTCGTCCCAGCCAAAATGCAATTCATAATGCATCACGTGACCTCGTCTTAATTCTCTCGCGAGGTACCTTTACAGAATATCAAACGCCCTAATCAATAACCCGCAGAAAATTAAGAAACTTGTGAAATGTCGTAGAAAAAATAAATTCGGTTAACCAAACACTAGCTGCCAAATGCAAAGAAACGTCTGTAAAATAAAATGTCTGGTTATGCAAAGTGTGTAATTTAGGAGTGGAAGCAAAAAGGAGGATCAGGAAAACCACTTAGATAAGGGCTTATCATTCTTTTTCATCTCATGGTACACTAAGCTCTAGGCATAAAATTGTCGAGGTTGAAAAAAAAAAAAAAGATACCGAATTGATAGCATAACCAAACATGATTCCAAAAGTATAGGTGCAATGCTTTAGTAGTAGTATAGTTCAGAAAGTTGATACATTTTGGAAATATTTCATAAAATACAGAAACAAATTCCTGTGAAAAATGGAATTTTACGGATAACATAATCCATGGAATCAATGGACCAAACTATTGGTATAACTCATCAGAGACCATATATAGAAATATCCTGCATGTTTAGAGATTTCATTTAAATATTTTAGATGACTTTAGAACATCAAGAATTTATGTTCTGTTCTATATCATTAAATAGGTTACTTTAATTCGTAATACACACATGCATGAAATGTCACATATTTGACAAAGTATGATATTCTTAAGGCAATCAAGATTCAATTAATCAGTCTATTACTTGACGGTCCCTAACATTAATCACCATTTTGTGTTTCAACGTCAGTTCATGTTCTTTCCATACATTAAATTACGTGATAATCACTTCCATTTTGTTTGTATGTATAAACATTTAGGAACATTAATTCATTGTTCATTGAATAAACTGATGTATTTTTTCTGGAAAGACATGCATACATGAATGTTATAGTTTACTTTCAAAATTGTAGTCGTTGTGGGTTTAACTTATCAACAAACCGCCGCTATTTCTTAAAAATCGATTTTAGCTGAAAATTTAAAGCCTACCTTCGCCATTATCCTAGAGTAGGGGAATAATAGGACTACATGATATGAAATACTGTAAGCCAGCCTACAGTCACGAAAAACACAAAAAGCATAGCTCAAACAAGGTGTCTTTAGCGATCGCAGCGCCACCGCGAGGTCATGCAAAATGAAATTTTAACAATGCGAAGACCGTTATTGCATAATTGTTCTTTGGCCTTCACGGAAACTGCGCCAAAATCTAAATTCCATTAAATCGCGTTGAGGCTCATTCAAGTAATCGTAGTCTGATCTAGATAAATTATGTTTAAAGTGACCACCACTTTCAATTTTATTATAACACATCATTAAGCCCTAGTTATGACAACACAATTTGAATACGGAACTGAAATAAATTTTAATGATTCATAGCGATACCCGCCTTAATCTCCGAGTTACAAGGTTACGAGACGATTTTAAAATGCAAATATCGGGCTGGAACACGTTCATGTGAACTTCCCACAGCTTCCACTGATGTTATTGTGTCCCAGATTCGGTGGAACGCCACCCCATTCCTCCCCCTCCCCTCCCAACTTAAGCGTTTCCTTTAGGGTCTCCAAAAGTCCCTTAAAGCCTTGTTTATGATTAACATGCAAATAAAATTAGAAAAACAACAGATTTTCAGAATACACCGGATCTTCACACTGCTTCAAAAACATGACAACCTTTGGAGTAAGAGGGTGTGGCCATGTTGGAAATTCCAAGGTAATGTCGTATTGTTTCAAACAATACGCGTTGTCTCAAACATTGAGTAACTTTTTTGGAAATTGGACAGTGGGGCCCCTTAAACATTAGACAGTATATTAAAAATGGCAATGACATTATACTAAATAGCTTTGGATACACATTTAATTCGCATAAAAATTAATTATACCGGTTTTTTCCCCACATATGCGTACATTTTTTTGAAAATTTCATTTATTTCTTATCAAAATTAAATACTTATGTAGTAGTTTTGGGACGGCCCCGTTGTAATCTTGAAACCAATATGTTTGGACCCAGTTTGCCACTAATGGAGGAATTTCACAATGTGGCAAAAACATGGCCGCTTCTGGAGTAAAAGTGTGCGACCATGTTGGAAATGTTAACGTTAAATCTCATATGCCACCAGTGGGTGCCATCAAGCAGTGAGAAACTGTTTGGACATTTAGTATGTATATTATTTTTAAACAGGTTATAGTTTAAATCATTCTGACTTAACAGTGCAACAAAGGATGGGTTTTGGAACAATATCTTAACATTGCGACAAAAACATGGCCGCCTTTGGAGTAAAAGGGTGCAGCCATGTTGAAAATGCCAGGCCAGGGCGATGGAGGTATATATACCTTCGAGCAGAGAGTACCCCCCCCCCCCAAACATTGAAAAACTTTTTTGAAGAAAACTACAAAAAACCGGACCTAGTACAACTTTGAAACTCCATTTAAGAAAGACATTGTCTTCCATGGCATGAGCTTGCTTCCATGGCCAGTTACCGAATTTATAAAATCTATAAAACAACACTTCCGTCGGTTTTAAGGATTGACTGTTGGAACTACGTTAACGTCTATTTGTAAACTGTTTGCACAAATCACCCGATAATGAAGTGGAGGGCAGGCGCTAAAACGTTGCTAAAATTTTTAGAGTAGAACAGTGCTGCCATCTAAGTAGGCAATTCCGATAATGGAATTTCGGGCCTGGAGCATCCTTAAGAGTGCGAGCGAATGACGTCTTTTCCGTTGCGTTTCATCAGTTACCGGCCACTGTGTTTTAATCTTGTTTAAGGCTATAGCTAAATATTTCAAAATAACTCGCTTAAAAATGCAGCCGTGTGTTGTTAATTGACAAGAGGAATGATAGGTAGGTACCAGCAATCCAGCCCATTAATGCTCCAACAAGGACCAAACGACATTTCCCAGAGGCCCCCACGCTCTCCTTTGTGTCCAATGTTGATTATTTTTTGTTCTTTTAGCATCAAGACACTAGGCTTCCTCCAAATTAAACAGGGCAGTATTGTATCAGTGACAATGCCTTTCAAATGCAACGATGGACCTATTCTATAAATAAAAAAACATACGCGACCCAATCCCAATTTACCACGCCTTTAAATTAAGAAAGAATGCAGACAGGGAAGTAAGAAGAAAAAAAAAACATTAATGAATAAGAAATGATGAAAATGCTTCCCCTAGGTAGCCTTGCTGTTCATTGGAAAGTTTCAGCACCCCCTGGTGAGACTACACATACGATGGCATAACTTCTGGACAGGTTCAAATGATTTCTGATCCTTGTATAACAACACATTACTCAAAAGAATTCACGTGAAATCGCGTGATTCACGCAGAGCTATATATCTACGCCTCTTATACAATGCGATCTGGACAACTTGTGTTAATCATGTATTCATTACAAGCAGCATGGATGCAATTATAACTCGCATTGTTGGTGGTCAACAAATCAATAAGCGGCAATGGTAAAAACATCGAAATATAGCCAGCTTTTAATGTCTATACACAAAGGGTAGACAACAATGTGATTACTTGTTCACACGATGTTGGACCACCTTTTGGCTTCCATATAACCTTAATCCTTTTTGGAATGCACTATTACATGTAGTGAACAGTATCTAGAAGAATTTCATGTCATTCTGGCATTGATTCTTCCCTTTCAATCATGCCATTCGAAGTTTATTTAGTGCTGTCAACATTACACATTCTATCCATAATATTCCCTATGTAATATTTACCCACATAACTCAAAATTAATCTTTGAATAGGGATATCTATCGATTCGGGTCTTCTTTTTTTGGACTTCATCGAAAACTGGACTTTATTGAACCTTTCAGGAGGTTCTACAAAGCACTTCGAGGGTTCTACAAAGCACCTCGAGGGTTCTACAAAGCACCTCGAGGGTTCTACAAAGCACCTCGAGGGTTCTATAATTTACAAAACTTAAAACTTAGTTCGCAGAGAACACTGTATAGAACATTTTGTAATTACAGGAAAACATGACATTGTGATTTTTTGTTATAAATTTCTAACAGGATTCACTTTATATATTGTCACTAGTCCAGCGTTTCCTAAATGGTGTTTGTCGAAGAAAATATAAAAGGGTTCCAGAACATTCTAATTGGAAAATGCTGAATTGTGTCACAGATAATTTTTTCCACCTGGACAACTACAAATATTTCCCAAATTCCGTAATTCTTTACAAAATAAAAAAGGATATTCCGCGAAAATCTTTAATCTGGAAACCCTGCTGTAGTGGTAACTACTTCTTGCCGAATTTCTTGATACTATGTGGTCACATAGTATAAGTTGAAATATGGAACCTTGAAATCAATCTTCGAAGAAAACCCCTAGCTTTATTTTTGGAGTGATAGTATATACTGCATGTATAATGCACGTGACTGCGCAGCACCATTCAAGCATTATTCCGGTTCAGCTTCACATATATATAGTGGCATACTTCCGTTTCACAAAATGGCTCGTTTCCGTTGACTATGACTATGACTATGACTATGACTTGTAGCATTCCCTTTGAGACGGGCACTCACTAGGAGTCGCTACGGCAACACAGCGCGTGGCCATTGTGAAAATATACCACCAGATGGTGCTGAACCGGAAATTAAGCTAATTCGTCTAACATTTCAAAAGCATGCCGAAATCCTAACCATGTAGTCACGTCAAATCCCCAGGATAGCAATAGTGCAATGTATCGTTCCACTCCCCTGGAGCCCTAGCAGCCTGGGGGCCCCTTCGCCATTAAAGATTAACGCTCACGTAGTGGGATGTCATAAAGGCCCCTCACAATCTTTCGCTTCATCGTTTTATAACTGTACTTCAAAGCGTTTGCATTAAAGGCAGATAAAACAGTATCGTAAAACTGCAACAATAAGAGGAAAAATATAACGCGGCGCTTACACCTTGTTTGCATTAATTTTATGTCACGTGAAGAGCGTTTTTAATTGTGTTTCTTAAACTGAGGAACAATCCCTCGCAGCTACACGATGCCGGGAATCAAAACTCACAAACCCGTGGTGGGTTTTTTTTTTTCCTCCCCACGATTTTAACACAAATAATTATTAAAATCTAGGTCTTGAGGCTGAGAGCTTGCTATAGATGTAGATATTAAAGGTGGAAGCTGATGGATGGGAGTCTCTAGGCCTGCGCAATAAAAGGAAGATGTGCCTCTGGAGAAGTGTTTTTTATCGATTCCTTTTTTATAGATACGCGCATGCTGGGATTTGTTATAGGCTTTTTATTTTTAAATTGAAAATTTGCTGCGAGCTACGAGGCTTTGCGTTAGACGCGTGCTTACGGATAAACACGAGAGTACAAAGCAAGCGAACACGTGTACCAGACAGACAGCGAAGAAGAAACTGAGCTCATCAGCGACAGCGATGATGATTTCCGGAACACATATATGTACATAGGATCATTTCAAAAAGAAAGGAAAAACTGCAATGAATGTCAATGATCTAATATGCTTGCAGAAAATCACGTTTTCAGGGCACATGCATCGTGACTGTCTTGTCTGCTTATGAATCCAGTGTCATCTGGAGGCGGTAAGCTGACTGTTGCCAATTTTATACTTGGCATTCCAAGTCTTAATGTCTGTACCACATGTAGTTGCTCGATCTCCAAACTGCAGCTCAAGCTTTTCCTCCTCTGAGCTATAGACATCTCAAGCTTAAGCCAAATCTTGAGATGACTATACCACAATTGCCAAGTCTCACATTTGGCTTTCTTGAGCTCATCTTGGCAATTTTTCTATGCAGCTATACATGGTTTGCATCTGGGACTTGAGACTCAACTCGGTCTCAAGCTCATGCGATTTGAGCAACTGTGGTATGGAGTTTAGATGGTCTCAATGTGCCTCCCAACTAATCTTGAGCTCTGCCTCACATTTGGCTGTCTTGAGTGTGTCTTGGCTATAGTTTTCTGTGCAACTGTAGTATGCATCGGCAACTTGAGACGCAGTTCGGTCTCAAGCTCATGCGATTTGAGCAACTGTGGTATGGAGTTTAGTTGGTCTCAAGGTACCTCTCAACTAACCTTGAGCTCTATCTCACATTTGGCTGTCTTGAGCGTGTCTTGGCAAGTTTTCTGTGCAATTGTAGTATGTATCTGTAACTTGAGACGCAGCTCAGTCTCAACTTATACAATTTGCGTAACTGTGGTACGTGGGTTAGGCACATACCAGAGTTGTTCACAAAACTGCAGCCTCTTCTAATATGCATCTCAAGCTTAAGCTCAAACTTGAGAATGTCTCATATTTGGATGTAATTGTCACAGTCTTGAGCTCGTCTTGGTAATTTTTCTGTGCAGCTGTGGTATGCATGCATCTGAGACTTGAGACGCAGCTCAGAATCAAACTCCTGCGATATAGCAACTGGTAAGTAATACTAAACAGCATTATTGGACACCCTGCATAACAAAAAAATCAATTCGGACACTAGTCAATATGAGTATTCGTGACGTGTGATAAATATAGAAATATTTAAAGTAGAATGAATGTGTTAGTTGTCAAGTCTGTCAAAACATAGAAAACAAATTGTAAGTCAAGGACAATTCCTAAGTATGTAAATAACTAAGTAGGAGTATATACTTTTCGACCTTGGTATTGCAATCACTATATGGTTTATGCCATTATGGAATATGCTTTTTTTCCATTCATTATAGAGTTCATCCGAGAGCTACCATGGAATCAGTTCTAAAAGAAGAACATATTTTATTTTGAAGGCAATATTCAAATAACTTTTTGGAAATTTCAGCAATGGTAATTGAAAACGTATTTCACCATCACTGTCACTATTCGCAATTCCGCATCCAGCGCAAAATGGAGACATTTTACTGATGGCATTTTTCATAACTTATTTTATGAAATGAAAATTTATAGTGAAAAGGATCTAACAAAGTAGAATCTGTTCACTAAGGTGTATATTTTTAAAACGTATACTAAATTGAAAGCATAATATTGCCCATGGTCCGTTCACAATTGATGTAAAAGTACACATTTTCAGTTTGTAGTATAAAAAGAAACATACTTTTAACAAAACAAAAAAAAAATCCTGCCGTCTATAATAGACGCCCATCACCGCTACAATAAGCCTTCTAATGTTCTCATGGGTATTATCTACGAAATTATCTTCAGCGGGTTTATAATATCAGAATCCTGAGGCTTATTTGCTTATTTGCTCTAAACGACTCATTTACGTTCATTCATTATAGGAGGTTTATTTCGGGATTTATGGTTCTTCTAGAAAAGATAAATGCGATTGTGTGAAGCCAAAACATAGCGCGTGGGTGGACATGAAATATAAAGGTGAAAGAACACAACAGAAAATAACGCTCAAAACATTTGAAATGTGTTCAAAATACGCTATTTTAGAAATAATTGCAATTACAGACGATTCCGGTTAATTGGGACAGCTGCTTATTTGGGCCAAATTTCAAAGAACAGAAACTAACCCAAGGGACCAACAGTAAATTTATATGTTTAATTGGGACAACATTCCTGCTTAATTGGGTCATTAAATTTAAGATCACAGTACATATTCTGTTATTCTGTAAATCTCCTGTTTGAAAACTTTTGCAAAATCAGTTAATAGGACCCCTTTTTCAAGACACGTTTACAATGGAGGCAGCATTGTAAAATTCACTTATATATTATTGCATAACAGAATTTCATTAAAATTATCGAATAAAAATAAGTACAAATCTTAATAAAGTGAATGAAAAAACTGATTCAACATTGGGAAAAAACAAAAATTTGACATTATATACAGAATTTATTTTCAAAATTTGTGTAAATAATTCAAGTTTCAGTGAGCTTTGTCCATTTGCCGCGTACACTGTAAACATGTTCTATAATGCGATTAATTTATAGGCTTACATTGTTTGTATGGCTAAATGTTACTTCAATGTGAATACAAATTTACGTATATACCATCACACACTTATGTGGAATTCGCTTAATTGGGGCAGCCGCTTAATTGGGCCAAAATGCCTAAGTCCTGATGTGTCCCAATTAAGCGGAATCGTCTGTATATAGTTTTAATGTACTACTCCTTGGATTACGGCAATATCGCACTATAGTTTTTTTGTTTTTTCTTCCCAGCCCATTCAACAATACTTAATAAAAATACATCTAAGGTCATGAAATGGACCTCCTAACATCAGAATAAAAGAATAAACTAGAAAAGTATGGAGTGGAATTTTACTCCTATGGGAGGTCATTGTATAGAGTTAATTAATTATCCAATAATAACTATATTATCTGGAGATCTCATCTTTTACTTCTAAATAATAAATACAACTGGATACAGTGATCTCTTGGGCATCATTGACAAGAAAAGATGATCTGTAGAAGCCATGTTGATTATTTCAGTGACAAAACTAGAGGAAAAAAAACACCAGACTCGTATGGCTAAAGACAAAAAGGGCTTTGTTCATTTTATAAAACTAAACACGTGAAATTTTATCTTGTTTTGAAAGATATATGACGGATTTGTGAAATATCAAAAACGTCGATAAAGATAAATGGTGAAAATAACGGCTTAACAAAATATTGCATAATTTGTATGAATTTGTTTTTGTTCATATAGTTAGGAAACAACCAATGCTTTGCCACTTCAATAGTTGTTATAGTTACTATTTAATGCACATGCATGTGAACATTATCTTTTGTCTATATCTCCATTTTAATATTATCTCGAGAGTTGATTTCATTTATGAGAGCTGACATCACTTCAGTACAGTGCAGCGTAATGATATATTTTTCCTCGTTTATTTCTATAAACAAATACTGTATACATGTACAGTAAATAACCCCAAATTATCTTACCCCTGTAAAATAAAAAATATACGAGCTGGGATTTTAAAAATAACAAAAAATCTATAAAAATCTTCAAAAAAGTTTAAAATGTTATGTAGACATTTTGTTTTTCTTAAAATGATATTACATACTGTATGTGCATTTATTAGCCTTATAATAAACATGTAATTTTTAACTAAAGTCTAAAACCTGCTTTTTCCCTTCTTTAAGTAACATTACAAGTTTAAAATTGATAAAATGCAATACAAATTGGGAAAATATTGGTATAATTTACTCCAAATATGAAATGGCAGCGGCATATTATCCGAATTTTCGGTTATATAAGGTAAGCTGGATCCACATTAACTCGGAATTGGGTAATTTAACATGATGTGGGCAAGGTTAGTCTTTTTTTATAACCAAACTGTATACATTAAAATTGCATTTACAAATTTGTACTTCGTGGCACATCAAAAATCACACGATGAGAAATGCTAAAATCGTGTACACTTAATATGAAAAATGTCAACATTGTACAGTTAGAAGACGAGAAAAGGTAATTAAGATCGCAAATTGGAAATCGTGTATCTGACAAAAAAAAAAGTAGGAACGGTGCCCTTGGGAAGTTGAGCAACACTTCCGGGACCAGTTATAGTCAGCCGTCTGAAAATTTAAAGCTCTTACCAATGTCCATTTGGTAATTAGAAATGTCGGCTCTGTAATTGGTTCGCAAGTGAACGTTTAGTGCCGTTCACTTAGCACTCACGCGCCGTTTGGCGTCCATTTAATTAGTATTAACAAGGGCAAGCGCATTGTCCCAGGAGATTTCGGAGGCGCGAATGACATCAAGTTCTTCAAATGCTTTAATACTCCTTTTTCATTCGGGAATTAAGGCACTGATGGGGTTTACGCGTGCCTTAAAACGTATGCTGTTCATTGAAATTTGCTAACCAACAAGACTAACATCAATGGCAAGACAGTCATGTTGATGACAATTTATCAACCAATTGACCCTTGATCTCTGCATTTTACAAAACGCAATGACATGGCATCCATAGGGCCCAATGTTTCGAGGCGGACATTAACGATGGGAACGTCAAATGTCAAATCTAAGCTGGTGACATTTAAGATAGTATAGCGATAACCAAACACAAGGTGTCCAGTAAATTTGCTAGGAAAAAAACAGAAGCATATTTCAAAGAATTCAGGGCTCATCTCTTGAATTGTTCAAGAAATTCAGGGCTCATCCCTTGATTTTCAAGAAATTCAGGGCTCATTCTTTGATTTTCAAGAAATTCAAAGCTGAACCCTTAAATTTTCAAGAAATTCAGGGCTCATCCATTAAATTTTCCAGAAATTTATGGCTGATCCCTTAAATTTTCAAGAAATTCAAGGCTCATTCCTTAAATTTTCAAGAAATTCAAGGCTCATTCCTTAAATTTTCAAGAAATTCAAGGCTCATTCCTTAAATTTTCAAGAAATTCAAGGCTCATTCCTCAAATTTTTAAAAAATTCAAGGCACATTCCTCAAATTTTCAAGAAATTCAAGGCTCATTCCTCAAATTTGTAAGAAATTCAAAGCTCATCCCTTAAATTTTTAAGGAATTCAAGGCTCATCTCTTAAATTTTCAAGGAATTCAATGCTCATCCCTCCCATTTCCAAGGATCCCTCCAGCGACCAATTTCCACACATTAATTTTAAAGTGTATGAACATCTTATTTTCAATATTATCCAAACTATCTGAACATCTTAAATTTTCAATATTTTTTCATTGTCTGAAAAATTGTTCCAGGGAATTTGAAAACAATTTCCTTGTATCAGATTTTCCCTATTAGGACATGAAATTCCAGAAAATTCCCGATTTTTTAAGGTGATAAAATTCACGCCCATTTCTCGATTTTCAAGGCTACTAGGCACTATGAATCCAAAAATAAGCTGAACATGAAAAGAAATGGCGATGCATATGACAATGAATTAGGACACACATATAGAAATGAGTTCGGACATTAATTGAAATGTCGTGTAAATTTCTTCAAACGCATTGAAAAGCAAATCTTTCAC
This sequence comes from Julus scanicus, assembly GCA_034698625.1. Taxonomy (NCBI): domain Eukaryota; kingdom Metazoa; phylum Arthropoda; class Diplopoda; order Julida; family Julidae; genus Julus; species Julus scanicus. Next base: position 13,367 of record JAQGBW010000720.1, on the reverse strand, counting down.
AATGGTTCAATTAACGTAACATTCAATCTATGAAAATGTTTCAGGCAAACAACAACTCACTTATTAACATCATTGAAATCCACAATCAATCTCACTCTGCCTTTAGGCAATTGCGTTGTACAATTTACTAGCGTAGACCTGCATCCAACAACGTAGATTAATAAAGGATCACATTAATATATCTCGTAAAAATAATCTCTGAAACGTAAAATTGCTTCTGTATACACAACGTTCCCAGAACACGCAGTTATGTTCACTAATTAAAACTGAGTTAACGAACGAAAACGCTGGAAGTCAATCATTTTCAATCTGGAATGTTGTCAATTAGTTTTCTGGCTGCTTTAGGCTATGAAGAGTCTGTTAAATATAACCGCTCGATTATATATAGCTTCTTAAAATCATAGCTTTAAGAATATATTCAACCCTTTATATAATTCTCCCCTGTGTATATGTACTCGTGCACATTTTGTTCTTCGTATACGGTACTCCAATTGTTATAAATATGTGCAAGTCTGGGATTTAAGTTTAATCTTCAGGAAGTATAAATGCCAACATTATAAAACGGCTATACAAGTACTTTCTACAATGTATTAAATATGATTAAGTAATGTGTTAAGTACGAATGTCAAACAATACAAGACTGCCAATGGATTTCTTCAAGTCTTGATAATGCATTTCTACAAGTCTTGATAATGCATTTCTTCAAGTCTTGAAATTGCATTTCTACAAGTCTTGAAATTGCATTTCCACAAGTCTTGATAAAGTATTCATCCAAGCTTTATTAATGCATTTAGAAAAGTCTTGATAATGCATTTATATAAGTTTTGATAATGTATTTCTACAAGTCTTGATAATGTATGTATACACTTGGACATAAAACGCTACATATGAACATACATGTATTCAGACATTCATGGCCCAATATTTGTCCACCTGGGTAGCATTTATACAAGTCTAGTATAAATGCATTTATTTAAATATCTTGAACATGAGTGTGGCAAACTGTAAATTTTTGCACCAATTTCCCTACTGAGATGGTTGAAAGTTTTTCATGTTTAAATGCTTGTATCCCCTGTATCTACTATAAACGTGCGCCGTGTATGAAATACAAGCTCATGTTCGACAATAAATACGTGTATCATCGGGGAGAGATTTTCCTCAGTCTCTGATGACTCGTTCATCATATTTTGCCCCCATTTTTTCTTCGTTCATAGGCGCCCATCTTCTGCCATTTTATTAGCTTTTCCTTGCTTTAATATTAACTGCATGCTTAAGGAACAACATCCATCGAGCATATCGTTTCAATATTTCAATCAATGGTTCGGAGTTTCTCAACCCACAGCACCTTAACTCTTTTTTAAGCTCGCCATAAACTATCCAACATTAATGAAATGAAAAACAGCAGAAGAAGTCTGCAGTTTCTCTCCCTCGTACTCGTTCCCTTCAGGCCAAAGATGGAGCCTAACCATAAATATATTTCGGCTTATAGAACGGAAAAACGATCAGCCTGCTTTTTGTGTGTGCATTTTCCTCGATCAAAACAACCCAGTTTCCAGTGGCCAACAAATTTTATAACGTCACAAGGAAAAGCATTTTGTATGTTGGAAATTCAAAAGTACTTCTGCTAAATGAATCGAATTAAGCTATAGAAATATACATTCATCGGCGAGTTCATAATCCAAACTTTCTCATAGAAATCAATAAAGAAGATACTATATATAGAAAAGGGAAATATAATGATTTATGAGCCTAAACACGTACTTGAAACAAATGAAACGAATATGGCCATTTTTGGAATATATATTCATTCTTCAGAAGTATATATGTATAATTCTCATTAAAGTATATTACAGGCATACCTCGGATATTTTGCAGGTTTGGTCCCAGACCATTGGTTACTCACTGCATATTTAATTTACCGTTTGCACTATAATGTCTATTAAGTATTCAATAACATTATGGATAAACATAATGGCCATACTTTAATTAAAAAATATATATTGCGGCCTAAAATGATAAACATCATCTGATTATAAGAGCCCATAACAGATATATTAATAACGAAAAATATACATATATCCACAGAAGAGAGACATTTTCTTTCGTTCCATAGAAAGTAAAATACATACAACCATAAACACGATTGTACAAGCGAAGGATTTATATATATATCCAAAAACCGGTTATCCGAAATGGAAATCAGGTTATCGGATGTATTTTCCAAGTCCATCCATGCACTTAAACGTGTCATAAACCCTTTACTTGCAACATTCGAATTTATATAAAAAATACACGATGTGCATGCATTTGGCATATACATGTTGAGACAACCTGCCAAGAAATAAAAAAAATAATTACATTAGGGAAGTTCTTTAACATATGGAGTTATTTTCTAAATTCTTTTTTTGCATATGAATAATTTGATAAAATTAACAGTCATTTTCGTACAACTGGTAAACCTATTGAAAACGAGTAACATGAAATTCGCCAGAATCATCCACAATGACATCGAGCAAGAATACTTCTGTAAAATATGGCAACAACCAAATTCACTAACAGATGTTACCACTGCGCAAAAGTGATGTGTACAATATGTTTCCCCGAAAGTGCACATCAGCAGCAGAAAATGTATTCGGTGAAATAACTGTTTTATAAAATGAGAATAACCTAGCTTGTCATATGCAATCACCATAATTTATGAACGAAATCGAGCAAAACTACTGTACATTGAAATTGTACACAAGTATTGATTGAAAAGCACAAAACAATAGACGTGAGAGCTTGGCCACACTATGTTAATTGGCCCTATTTTCCAGTGAAATTTCAGGTTCTAATTGAAATTATTTTCACAATGAAAAATGGGGATAAGTCTAATTATAATCATCGTAATGCCACTCGATAAATCTCTCTCGATTTATCAACCTTAAGCTAAGTATCCACCAAAAGAAACAAACATAAAACATACACAAAAAACCCTAAAACAATGTTTTCAGCATGTTTTTTCCAAACATGTGTTGCAATGTGTCAAAAAAGACAACAACAAAAAAACACGATGAAAAAACCTATGACACATTTCGAGAAACAAGGCGGAGCTTGGCATATTTTAAAATGAAAACCGCATTGCTCAATGCTCTACGTCATCAAAAACAGTTGTTGGTAAAAGCGCCTTAACACGAAACTTTTGAGAAACATTTTTTTCTTTGATCCGGACCGCCTCTCGAGCGATCGCTACGACGCAAGAAACATCGAAACGTGGAGAAAAAACGGGGTTTTTCCCACACATGTTCGCAAACACTTCTAGACACATCAATGTTTGTATGTATATGTTTGTTGTGCATGTTTTGTTTCTCTAATGTTTCTTTTGGTGTGCACGCACCTTAATACCGGTTTTACACTCCAAAAGATCACATTTTAAAACAACTACGTTTACAACGCTCATAATCTGCTAATTTACTACGCATATTGGTATTTAGAATACGACTAACACAATTAATTAATAACGCCCCGCTGCCCCAGAGGTTTAAGATTCCATAGTTTTGATATATTTCCAACATGGCGGCGTGCATGCTTTTACTTCAATAGCGTCTATCCTGGAACATGGCCCAAAGTAACCCAGAACGTTGGCAATTGGTAGACATACAAATTATTGATTTATTTTTTTGCCAGCATATATTGGATCTCCATATTATACAAACAAATAAACGCATGTTGTTTACTTGTAGTATTAAGCAAGTGAAAACAATTAGTAATAGTACATGTTCGTTGGTTAAACGTTGCCTAGACCAATATTCATCGGCATGCTGACAATGGCCCAACATTACCTAAGCCAATATTTACGAACATTCAAACCATGGCCCAAAGGTGCCCCAAGCAATATACACAAACATGGCCCAGAATTGCAAAAAAACATTCATGAACATGCATATCATGACCCAAAGTTGCCCCAACCAATACTCACGAACATGCAGACAATGGCCAAAAGTTGCACCAACCAATACTCCCGAAAAGCAGACCATGGCCCAAAGTTGCCCCAACCAATATTCACGAAAATGCTCCCTTGTGAAAAAAACAATAGAAATCAATAGAGATTTCTATTGGTTTCTATTGTTATTTGGACACTTTATTGGTTTTAATTGTTTTCTATGGTTCCTGTATTGACTTCTATTGGCTTCTATTGACTATGTTTTAGCTGTATTGACTGAAGAATAGATAACAATAAAAAACTATAGAAAACAATTGAAACCAATAGACATTTTCTATTGATACCAATAGAAAACAACGTTCCAAATAACATATTTATGAACATGCCGACCATGGTCCAACGTTACCTCAGTCAATATTCATGCATCGGCATGTCTCCCATAGTCCAAAATTGGCCCATAGTTTTTTGTTTACTTAAGAACGAAATTAAATTAGCACTAATATACATTTGAATAAGACTAAAGGTGGGTATCCACCAAACGTAAATATACAAACATTGATGTGTCCAGAAGTGTTTGTCAACATGTGTGAAAAACCTCCGTTTTTCCCCCACATTTCGATGTTTCTCGATGTTTCGTAACATAGTTGATGACGTAGAGCATTGAACCATGGGGGTTTTTATTTTGAAATATGCCAAGCTCCGCCTTGTTTCTCGAAATGTGTATTAGGTGAGTACACTCGTTGTGTTTTTTTTTTTTTTTTTTTTTTTTTTTTTTTTTTTTTTTTTTGTTTTTTTTTTTTTTTTTTTTTTTTTTTTTTTTTTTTTTTTTTTTGTCTTTTTTGACACAATTTGCCACACGTTTGATGTTTCGTTTGGTGAATACTTAGCTTAACACAATGCATTAACAACCACGTGATACTGTCACGTACTGACGTAACTATGCATCAAGCCCATAACAGCAAGATAGTTTTAGTATGGTGTAAGTTTCACTCTCCCCAAATGACCGCTTTTATAAACTATAACAGTCCTATTCCAGACTATAGGCCCTAAAGTTGTCGTCGATATTTCTAATACCGATATAACAGCCTGAGGTGCACGAAATGCGCCATCTGCATTTATACGTAAACATATTTCTGGTTGAGGCAATGGAAGCCGTGGCTCGGTGTGTGTCTGTCTGAGGTTTCCATGCGCTACTGAGGGTGGAATTTATCTCCCTTGATTTAACGCTTATCGCGATGATGATCCCTAAATGAGACTGTGATCGTGTGGGTGACCACAGAACGTTAACCGATACATAAACGCGCATTATGGCAATCAGGACATGAAAGAAATTGATGCCGAATTACCACCGATCGCTTAGATAGAGACAGTTACAACGTATTGGATAGAGGAAACATATAGACTGTGCGATAATTATTTGATAGCTCATCTAGCAAATGAAAACGCCATGTTATTGGCTATCTATGCAGCGCCCCCCAGTGACCGCCATTAAGTTGGATATGATAATGGTCAACTCTGCGACAATAAAGTTGTGACGGGAATGATATAACGAAAAATCACCATTTGGAATAGATATTACTTGTATTAGCTTTATTATTGCATCTTAGTGACCTTGTAAAAGTTTGGGTGTAAACCTATAGGGGGCTGGCAATGGCGGACTTAGCCTGGGTATCAGCTTGATGGATGACAAGTGGGTCCTGATAATGTGGGCCACCTTTGACATAAACTTCACAAACATGAAATGCATGAAGGAATTCAGATCAGTTAATGACCATTTATTGCAATAACAAGTCTTTAAAATGTAATATTTCGCAAAAAAAAATAAAATAAAAAAATAAGTATAACGTTTTTCCACTTAGGGGCCATTCAAAAAATACGTCCTCAAGAAGGGGGAAGGAGGGAATCTGCTGGCATGTGGGCAGGGAGGATGGAAGCCATTATGGACGTCTACTAAGGATGGTATTTTTCAGTTTTTGCTTGTTCTGTTTCATTTTTAATGGTCAGTGAAATGGACATCAGAAGAAATGGGCCCCCAGTTCCAAATGTACTTTAAATTATAAATCCTCGGGAAAGTCAGGCAGAAATTTCCTTTCGCGGTTAGGACTTTGTGTCAATTAGCAGAAATTGGAAAAATGTCTTGTGCGAATTGGGTGCTTGGGAATTTATATGATGGGCCTTTGCATGTTCCAACAAATATTCCGGACACTCTACTTTAAAAAAAATAAAATTGTGGACGTCTATGAGGAAGGGGAGGAGAAGAAGAGAGGGGTCTGGGCTAAAATGGACACCGTGTGGACAGGGGGTGGGGTCAATTTTTGAAGGAATTTCGGCGACATCCTTTTTGAATGGCCCCTTAGATAATTTTTCGAAAAATTAATTTCTTATTTGATTTTCATTTATTCATTTATTCATAAATTGCATTTATTTTTCAATAGGGCATATACAAAAAATGATAATTGTACATTTAATGACTTAACAGAAAGTGAACTCGTATATATACAGGGCAATATGGACATAAATTCGAATATGCAAGTATGTCCTATGTGATACATACATTTTACACCCAAGGTTATCAGGATATATCAAGCTTAACAAACATTATTCACTAATCATTCAGGACCTTATATGAACCTTTTATCCTAAATGGTTAAATGAAAATAGCTTATAAACCAGATGGGTAAAAATGTAGACTACAACAATACAATTACAATATCCATGCTATTTTAAAAACCAGATAACAAAACCGTTTTCTTTAATACAGGGCTGACATCAATGGTGCCACACTGCTATTTAATTACGTGAAAGTGCATAAGCCCTTCGAATTGTCGACAGGGCCACGATGGCACTCGACTATTTTACTAATAAAATGCATAAAGCTATGTATTATTCATGCCGCCTATAGGTATCCTATCTACATCATAAACACGCAATTTCTTAATGATCTGGCTAACATAAAAGATTGCATACTTTAGCAACTTTTACATATTCTATGCTGAAATTTTCAGTTTTCCTACAACGCGATAAATGCGTTATGAAAATTCGTGTTATAAAAGCAACACAGCCTAAGAAAAAGCAAGGGTTAGAGGCAAAAAACGCAAAGCGTGCTTAAACTAACAAGTAATGTACTAATAACCAATTTCACCAAGTTTATTAATTTATAATGGATATTAATTGGGCCATTAATTTCAGATTAACGCTCGGAGCATTTTATCAAAATCAATGTTCATTAAGGTGTCATTTAAAGCAAAGTGTTAGATACTCTCCACTAAGTCCTTAATGTTCATTAATAATAACAAAAATATAATTGTTTTGAAAATGCAAAAATTACAAAACAACAGGAGTTCTTAGGGGGTTAATAACATAGGCGCATGGGCTTATAAACTGACACATAGGCATTGTTATTAATAAACCTATCGTTATTGACATTCATATTTTTAAAAAAATTCTCACAGTGGAGGTAGACGAAGCCTGCGAAAAATCGATTCTTCATATAAATTGTTTCATTCAATAACACCAACTATATTAAGTGTCCCCATTGCATTGATTTCTTGATTATTTGGGAATCAATTTCAAATATAATCTCATCCACTTAGTATGAATTTCAGTTCATTCTAAGAAATAATATTTTAATGTCGAATTAAGGAATCGTACTTTTCGTGTAGATACTTAACCTGGTTGAATTGCTGATTCGGGGCCAGTTACCCTGTTTTGGAAGGTCAATTACGAGTAAAAATAACTCGCTGCTCCATTAATGTTATTGCCTTGCATTCTTCCTGTTCAAAATGACCTGCTTTTGACTTGAAAATCTAAATATTTATGCTTAAATTAATTAAGGAATGTCTGCCATAAATTCAGTTATCATATTTGCACCAACCAACTCTGACACTTAAGATTTCTTCATCGCATTGACTTACAAAAGTAAAATGTTGGAGGCCAAATAATTCGTTTGCACACTAAAAATTGTACTGCAGTAATAACAGAATGGTGTTTATAGCATATGTTGAAACTTTGCAGAAGAAATTTTACAACACGGACGTCATTATTCCGGACGACGAAATCCATGGCCTTATAATTCGCACTTTAACAACTTGCCTCGCTTTGTATTCCTTTTGGGCTCTAAGTTGTCATTGGGGACTGTAATTTGCACAAATGAGTGAACAAGAACACCAATTCCGACACATAAAGAGGAAAGTTGATTCTGACAGAGTGCAGTTAACGGATCAGTTATGCATGCATGTTTTCAGCATAGAGTTGGAAGTCAATGATGCAAAATGTAGTATTTGCTTTAAACCGTGTTTTTGAGTTTAAGTTAATTCTCTGGTTATAAACACTGAGCAAAGCTTTAAACTTAACGTAAAGAGGCATCCCAATCCCAACCAATGTACATACATGTATATGAAAATAAAGAAGATCGACAAAATAAATGTGGAAAATGTCTATAATAGGGTCTCGATGGAATTCCAGCTTATAAATACATTTGTAAAACTAGATTTGCAGATCTTGTCAATTTCAATTCTATACACGTATAGAAATAAGACTCACAAAAAGTTTCTCAAATTATAAAAAAACAAAAAACAAGTCATAATGTAATAAAAATAATAAAACAATATTAACACCATAATCATTGCTCTGAACAGAAGGACATTTTCTAACCAGCTTCTTAATAATGTGATCTGATTCCGACCATTGTCCCTTAAACAAAAGTTTTCAATCCTAATCTAAAGTCCCAAACTTTGTCACCTTATATGCAGCCATTAGGTGCACCGGGCCTGGCCTCTAAGCATCTCATAAACTAGCCTTGATAGTTAGGACTTGTCTAGGGTCCACAATCTCCTAAAACTTTCACAATCTTTAAAAGCGTCAGCCCAATGTACGCCCTTCCGCCACCAGGTGTCGCGGGCCAATATATATATAAAAAACTTCATTCGATATCTAATAAAAATTCAAAGACGTGATTACAAATTCATTTGAAGTAGCTCGTTCGCCTAGCGGCCATAAATCAGAGCCCCTGAAAGTCGTTTCGAATTATATGATGGAGATGAACGCTTATACGTTAATTAATATAAGTTAGAGCTCCTTACACTCTGTGATATCAGCGCTACATTTTTGATTCGATGAACCTGGGGCCTTGCAGTATCGATCAACCGTTTTATGGCTAATGCGTTTCTTGAATTAAGAAATCGCACGTGCTCTTGATTTTTTTCCTCACTTTCACCTTTTTTTCCCCTCTACTTCTTCTTCTTCTTTCGCGTATGAAATAATGCGGAGAAACAACGCTTAAATCAATAAGAAAAAACGTGAGGAATACACGCGGCGCAAACTGCCCTAGTATTATTGGCTTTATTATGGTTCAGCACCCCCTAGTGGAGTACCAGCCTTTAGGGGAGCATTGCAGCACTGGCCACGCCCATTTGACGGTAAAAAGGGCGAGGCCTGGCGACCATTTAATACTGCTAAATGCATTGCAGCATGTGAAAGTCTGCAAAAAAAGGCACATATGCCACTAGGGGGTGCTGAACCAGAATAAAAAGGTTAACGTAATCCACGTTCATTAGGGATTTCAAAACAACTGTTTCTTCCATAATCATAGAAGAAAAACAATACAACGTAATACTGCTAACAACAGTAGTTATATATATGGAGTACTCAAACAGACCCCAAAATTTCGCTTAATACTGCAGTTTAATCAGTTAATTGGGGTCACTGTTCTTGAGCTGACCCAGTTTTTAAAAAGACGTCTTCTAATTGGCTGGACCTACTGCAATGGGGCTTGTAGAAGTGCTGGAGAAAAAAGGTTTTAACTACAAGTTTCTTTTGGCAGGCCTGTGCAAGCTGCATTTGTGCCTATTTCACAAAAGTCACTCAGCTTGTAGCAACCTTGGCAGAGCTGCTTGAATCTAACGCGCATGTGCACCATCTGTGGGCAAAATGTTGATAGTCCAACTGCCCTAGTGAAAAGTTCGTTTGAGTATACCCCTAGTGCAAACATTTTGTTGCAATTTAAAAAAATATTTCAATTAAACAAATTGGTGAATCCATATTGCGAACCACATTAAGAATCCTCTAATTCTGACTGAATCTTTCTAGCAGTTCAACAAACTGTCAATTAAAGATAGTGAAATAAAACATTTCAGACATTGTTATTTAAATTTCTCCTTCCAAAACAGATGTATGAAAAAGAAGAAAAAAACGAACTCCAGACATGCAATTATCATTGTCGTAACCATAATCAGAAAATGTTTCTTGTCTCCATGCATTAATTCGATATATTCCAGGAAGTAATCATGGAAATGAAACTTGAAAAGTTGCCTATTTGGAATGGAAATAATGCTAATAGAAGTTCATATTTCTGAAATGTATTCCATGCGCAACAACCAATACTTTGGATCCAGAGGAAAGAAACAACGAAAGGAAGGTTGGGATAATTTGCATTTATATTTCATTTTTGGTAGTTTAGCAGTCGTTGGCTTTATGCAAAAATCTAAAATTCAGTAAAACTGGAATAAAGATGATTTCATTGTTATTTTCGTTGTTTAGCCTGGTCATGGCATAAATGTGCTGGAATCGTTCACGTTCACTACAAAATGACATGCTAATTACTTTTGAAAATGTCCCGCTATCTACTTTAACATTATCTTACAATTCTGTATAGCATTCTAACTTTTATGCATATTTAAGCGTATTTTCTCCAACCACATATTTGTTGAACAGGTCAATACTTTCTAACTCGTCCGTAAAATTAGCAGGAAAAACGAACCAAACCATTGGATGGACCTACGACGGAAATGCTATCTAGAAGCTATGGTAATTTTCCAGCGATTAGACTGTCCCTATACTAAACGCGAATGTCCGTGTATTCAAGCAAGCTATTCAAATTTAAAATTAGATTATATATACTGCATAACAAAAAAATGTGTACAGCGCTTGCTTTTTCACAAAAATGTACAGTATAATATCCTTTTCTATACCAGAAATTTATGAAATGTTGTCATAAATTTGGCGAACGATAAGGTCCCAGCTAAAAACATTTTCATTTCAAGGATTTGAGCAAGATTGCATTTTCAAAAATATAATTACCAATTATTACAACTTATACTAGCAAAACTTTCCGATAAAAATTACCTTTGTCACTCATTAAGTTGACGAAGAGCAAAATGCCACGAACATATCAAAATAAAAAGCACATAACTGACATAACCTTGCAAAGCAGTTTAATTCAAGTCAAAATTACCTAAATGTGTGAAACATTCAAAAAGTTAGTGAAAGTGAAACTAATAAACTTGGGTAATTGCTATAACGTGCCCCTTTACCGTAAAATAGTATTATGAACACAGTTTTCACGTTAAAAATCTCAAAAACTGGGTTTCAGTGAAAAGGTGGCAAATAAGGAAGTGCTACTGATCGACAATAAGTGTGTAAATCACGAGAAATTTGGAATATTACTGAAATTCCTTCGAAAACATAGATTAAGTAGAAAATCATCATTTGTTATCGACGTTTGATGATTAGGGACATGAGCCAATTTAACAATGAAGACTTCCTTCCACAGAAAGTCCTATAACTTCGAGTGTGCACCAAGTTTGCAACATCCATTTCTGCAACAACTGAACATTTTTCAGCAAAAAATTCTCATATGTGATATATTTTCTATCAGCAGAAAAAGTTGACCACGTCCAGGTACAACATATAATCAAGTTCTAAGGTGCGTGGTACGCTCCCATTTCCCCCGGAGTTCTAATCCTGACCAAGAGCCTGCAAAATTGATCACAGTCAACGCCATATAAAGCGCATAAAGCAGATATGTTATGTCTGCGCATAAGGCCCTTGCATTATTGGGCTTGTATGTTCTGGTTCCACTCATACCCTGCCGCAGCAACAGTGAACTAGAACATCACGTATCCCAAAACGTCACAGTAGCAAAAAAAAAAAAAAAAAAAAAAAATGCCTGAAGGGGCCATTTTGTTAGATTAATCCATTAAACGTAATTACGATCGCCAAAGCTGAATTCTCGAAAGGGCAGCTGGCACAAACTATCACTTTGCGGACGAAACAGCTTGCTAGCGTCCTAGAACAGCTTTTACCGGAAGTATGGACACAACTTTGCAAGCGTAGAATTTCTACAGAGCACCATTCCGATTTAGCACCCCCTGTCGGTGTATGTAGATTCAACATGGAGGCATTTTTAACCCCATTATGCAAGCGGCCATTACGGAAATTCCATCATAATGGGATAATGCGCCACCAAGGATTGCTGAACCGGAATAAGCCTAATAATTCGTTCAAAAGAGGTTCATATGCATGATATTAAAAAAAACCTTATCATTTGAATGCTTTTCCTCCATTGTCTCCAAGTGCAAACGAATGCTTGAATTGTATTGATTTTCTTTTAATAAATAAACAAAGAAATAATTCAAAACAGCATACCTAATCTTGTAAACGACATGGCATGTATTTTTAAATTTGCTTAGAATCTATTTTCCTAACAAAATAAAAAGGAATGGACCTTAAAGCAGAGAACATCTCGTAAGGTATCTTTTAGTTTTTAATGGACCTATAATACATATGTAATCTGCAGAAATTCCATTCCTCTTTAGGCATGGGGATTATCTATTTTTAAATATAAAAGAAAGCATCCTTGTCATTTATATGTATTTTCGATATTTTTGGAATTTAATTTTTTATTACGTTGTAGATTTCGATCTATCGCTACAGTTTTGCGATTCGCAAACAAAGTGCTTGTTATCAAACTGCCAAAGGAAAAATCGAGGACATATTTCTCTTGCGATATTTGTTTACCAACTTAAACATTTTGCAACCCAAAAATTTCGTCAGAGAAACAATGCAAATAACGACGGAATAAATTTCACTTCGACTTGTTGCGATACTTGGGTTTTTTTCCCTTGGTATACGTTATTTGCTCAGCTTTTCAGCATCGAAGTTTCTCGCTTATTATTGGTTTTATGTTGCTATGAAAAACGGATAAAAAACTGAAAAATTCAGCAATCCATCCTAATAATAACCTGCATTTTTTTCTCTTTTAAAGTTCGACAAATACATGTATATAAACACCCCAATAGACCTAAATAGAGTTTATATGCAAAGTTAAAAAATTCCATAAATTCAGCTGGTTACAATGAAGGAAAATTTGTTCTGACAACAAATTGTTTCATAATATTTGGTTATCCCAGCAGACATAACAAATATATGACCATAAATGTTTTCAGACAAATATGGATAGTATCATAATATTTGGTTATCCCAGCAGACATAACAAATATATGACCATAAATGTTTTCAGACATATATGGATAGTATCATAATATTTCCATACATGGACAAACGTTTCCAGACATACACATATATATATATATATACAGTGGTACCTCCCTTACCGGACACTCCCGAATAACGGAAACCTCTAAATAATGGACATTTTTACCAGTCC
>JAQGBW010000719.1:0-35458 GCA_034698625.1 Julus scanicus | reverse complement strand
AAATTTTAAATAAACATTATTTATTGAATTAATTTACATTTACATATTTATAAAAAAAAGTTACATGAAAATAGTAAGTATGTAATAGAGTAGACAAACAAAATAAAATTCTTAAATTGAAACAAACAAAAATTATTTGAAAACTTTCCCCCTTTAGGTTTTGGAAAATTGATAATGCTTCATTTTTTATATAATTACTTCAAAATTGGGACTTTTTGATGTAAGAGCAATTTAAACTATTTTCCCTATTATCCAAAAAAAAATCATTTTTACCCCATTTGGGGTAATTTACCCCGGTTCCCCGACTGCTGCAATACAGCATGTCAATGAGCTTTCCTTGACTAACATATGAGTTTACAATGTAACGCTAAGTTTAACATAAGTAAAATTATTTCATATCTCATTGACATTTTTTAAAATTTTCCTTGCCAGATTACGTTTCAGGACTTTCAATTGGAATCCAGTACTAATTGCACCAATGCTGTTCTTATTGTCCGCAACGGCTTATCAATGCAACACCCAATAATCGGACGTTATTGTGGTAACACCATGCCGCAAGAGATTCGCACCCAAGTTCACGAAGCTCTGATTGAGTTTCACGTTAGTTCAGAATCTAGTTCAGCGAGTAAAGGTTTTCAATTAAACGTCATCCCAGTGGCTTCAGGTACTTATTATTTACAATTCGCACGTACATATTTACGTGCATGGAATAGATATCAAGATTCAATGTACAAACTGTTTGTAGGTTGCGGAGGAGTATTCCACGGGAACGAGGGCGTGTTAACTAGTGTGGGATATCCTAATGATTATCCGTACAACATTGAATGCGAGTGGATTTTCGATGCTGCACCTGGATATTTTTTCAATATTACTTTTGTTGAAAGGTTTGATTTGGAGATGGACGCTTCTTGCAGCAAGGATTTCATTGAGGTAGCATGGTTATAATTAAACTTGCATGATTCGGTTGTAAATAATGCACTGGGTATAAACAATTTTACATGATAAACCTTCGCTGTAATTTTGAAAATGTATTGGAGTAGATTTTAACATTAGTTTAGTTGAAAGTTGTAAAAATACGGATTCAATGGAGTTTGCTCTTCGTTGTGTATGTACCACATATATATATATATATATATATATATACGTACCAGAAATGTTGGCCATAAAGCGAAAAGCCGTATTGCAAATCTATCTATCTATCTCTGTATATATAGGTGTGATCCATAAATTGTCACACTTTTTTGCCTCTTTTTAAACACTTAGTCACAATTCCCCCTATCCCTTGGACACAATTGTCACAAAAAACAAACAACCCACCCACCCCCCTAGGTGTGACATAATTTTTGAATGGCCCCATATATATATATATATATATATATGTCGCTATAACGGCCTTTTTTTAATTATGGCACTGTTTCGTTATACGGCCAAAAAAAATGCTGTAATTAGAGAAAGTGGCCAAAAAATGTGCTAATTACCCCAATTTGCACAAACAAGGTTCGATTTGGCTAACAATAAAACAAGTAATGGGTTTCACTTCGTTTAAGAAGGGGAAAAAATGAAAATCACAATGCAGAAAGAATTGATTCGTTATACGGCTTTTTCGCTTTACGGTCAACTTTTCCGTAACGTATCGGGGCCGTAAAGCGTGGTATAGATGAAAAGGTTCCATAATTAAAAAAAGGCTGTTATAGCGAAAGGACGTATAAAAGGCGGCCGTATAGAGAGGTATAGGTGTATTCGATTACAGATGTTCGCATGTAACAGTAATTTTAACACTGTAGCAGGAAATTACCATTTCTGATGTTAAAGTACGCAACCATGTTGTAAACGCCAATGATGTAGACCCAAATACCACTAGGAGTTGCTAAATGTTGTTTCATGGTGCGGGATTATTTTAAATACTCCTGATATTTCATGGGATTTATTAATTTTCTGTGTCCTGCCCCTTAAAAGTGGCAATCACTGCATACACACGATTAAGGTTGGGTAGCTGCCAATTTGGATGCCCCGATTTTTTTCAGTACACATAGACAATGAATATTTATAAATCAATTTATATTTTCATTTTGATAGCAGTTTAGACATGGGATACCCCCTTCAGTGATGTGATTTAATATAAAAGCAAATGCACAAATGAACAAATATGCTTTGTTTTCGTTGCACAGGGGTTCAATTACGAAAATAATGCTTGGAAATCTATTGGGCGATTATGTGGTCGTGATCTCCCGCCTCCATTCAAAAGTTCGTCGAACAAATTTCGAATGTTGTTCCGTTCGAATGGTGGAGTTAACGGGGATGGCTTTAAGGCCAACTGGACGAAATGTAGAGTAATTTTTTTAAAATAATTTTGCATAATTCATCAATGCACATGTCTTCATAATCTGAGTTTTAAAATATGTATTTTGTATTTTGGCATACGTAGTGTGTGGTGGTGTCTTTACTGAGAAGGAAGGAACTTTTGAATCACCTGGTTATCCTGATAGATATTTGAATTATCTAAATTGCAACTATTTAATTGAAACTGGGTCACAACATTACGTGTCCTTATCGTTCGATGGAGTTTTTGCACTTGAAGGTAAGATGGCTGTCAAATTTTAAAATATTCAATATTATACCGAATGTTTTCTAACTAATGCTTTCTTTAGAGCATTCCGAGTGCAGATTTGACGTTTTAGAAGTTTATGGTGGAAATTCGACAACATCACCACTCCTGACACGAACATGCAGTGCTAACACTGCCCCTTCCAACATTTCCCGTTTAGGCCCAGTGTTGCTCCGCTTTACCACTGACAGTTCATCAACGTATGCAGGGTTTCGAGTATCTTATCGTATTTCGGGTAAAAATCTAATTTGTTTCAACCTTATTTAAATTTTCAATTTAGTTGATGATTGTATATTCCTCTAATTCGTTGTTTTTTTTGGTGTAGAATGTGGTGGGATTTTGCGAGGACCAGCTGGGGTGATTTCTTCGCCCTTGCACCCCGATACTTATCATTCCAATATGGGATGCACATGGAATATCATCGCTCCACCTAATCGCGTTATTGCTTTCAAGTACGTAAAACAACTGTTATTGTATAAATTTAGATTGAATTGTTTTTTATTGAAAAATATTCTTATTTTAGAAATATTACGCAATTTATATGATATTACGAAACTACTTACTAATAGCCCACTTTTAAATTGTCCCAAATTCAAACAACTACATGATGTAGATTTAATTTACAGTAGTGCAATAATCATCTTGCTATGATTACAAAAAGTTAGCTTTTATGAAATTTTCATAAGGTCCATTGTTTTCATTTCGATGCAAGTGCATTGAGAACTCGATAGCGTTGTTGGGGCTCATCTTCGAAATGCTATTTATGTCATATTTGAAATAATGTTTCCAAACTTTCTTATGACGACCAAAATTAATGTGATGATATAGTATACTGTCTGTTCTTAATTGTTTTCAGATTTCTGTTTTTTGATCTGGAAGGACCATATTGCTGGTATGACAACGTTAACATTTATGATGGCAATAGCACGAGTAGCCCATTGCTAGGAATGCATTGTGGTAGCGTACTGCCACCTCCAGTAAGAACAAGCGGCAATTTAGCTACAGTAACCTTCATTACTGATTACACTTATAATCGTGGAGGATTCAGAATGGCATATCAATTTACTTACGGTGAGTCGCTGAATGTGGTCAAGGCCGTATATGTTATCACATTTTTTTGGGGTGATGGGGGGGAAGAAGTGTATAGGCAGGGGCGCCGAGAGCCAAGCCCGTGCCCAGGGGAAAGGGAGGAGGGCAAAGACGAATATGTCATCACATTTCGGGAAGGGAATATATGGTCCTCGTTTTACCGTACAAAAATTGCGTTTTTACCAAAGAAAAATTGCATTTTTACCGTAGAAAAATTTCGTTTTTGCCATAGAAAAATTGCGTTTTTACCTTAGAAAAATTGCGTTTTTACCATAAAAAAATTGCGTTTTTAACGTTGAAAAATTGCATTTTTAGTGTAGAAAAATTACGTATTTCAGTTTTCATGTCAATTCCAAAAAGTCATTTTCAAAATTTAAATTTTTTCACACATATTCCGGAGGCACGGGGCCCTAAAAATCCCGGGCCTGGGGTATTTACCCCCCCCCCTCTCCCCCTTCCTTGCCCCCCTCTCTCGTCAGGCTTGTGTATAAGGTCATATAGGGCCATATATTTATGATCGTCAGTATTAAACGGGACCCGGGGGAGCCGAGAATTGGCCGACCCTGTTGAAAAATACAATAGCGATTTCTATTGTTATTTGGACTCTATGGTTCCTGTTTTGACTTCTATTGACCTATGGTTTAGCTGTATTTACTGAAACATAGGAACAATTGACAGGACAATACAGGAGCCATAGAAAACCAATATAAATTTTCTATTGATACCAATAGAAAACTATGTTCCAAATAACAATAGAAATCTCTATTGTTTTTTTCATCAGGGCAAGTGAATTAAAAATTTCATTTCTAAAACGAAAAATCGCGCTTTTAACACAAAAAATTGCATTTCTAGAGCAGAAAAATTGCCCTTTTCATGAAAAAGTGCAATTCCCCTTTTATATTTATACCGCTTGGTGAGAGCTATCCCCAATACCCCCTTCCCTGTATATATACGGCCTTGAATGGAATTTTTTCGTTAATCATCGTCTTCACAATATTGCTTATTTTTTTTCGATGAAAAAAAAACTAGGTGAAAGTTTAGGTTGCGGTGGATTATTAAACGCCACTTCTGGAACAATCCAATCTGTTGATGTTGATCAAGATGGAAATTATGAACCCGGGTTGAATTGCCCGTGGATTATTTCCGCAATTGCGTTTAAATCAATTCAACTCAATTTTCAATCTTTTAATTTGGAAGAACCAAAGAATCCAGGAGATCCTTGTACATGGGACTATCTAGAAGTAAGTCTTCTTTGCTTCTTCCTTGATTGGGGATTTGGGGTGTTCCTAGCTCATACGTAGTTCAATTCATCTTTTTTAGATCAGAGATGGAATGTCGCAAACTTCGCCATTAATCTCACGATTTTGTGGTACCGATATTCCCGCTCAAATAACATCGTCATCTAACAAGTTATGGTTGAAATTGGTAACCGATAGCTCCATAAATCGACCAGGATTTATAGCAACGTACGCTGTTGTGGATCGTAAGTAATGAAATTATCATGTTCACCATATATTGTTAAGATCAAATATAAGTTCGCGAAATTTTTCAACCATTGACAACTGACGTATACAAAGTAAACAACCATTTTCATAAATATACATAGTCTACTTTTGAATTTTTATTTATCCAAACTTTTCTGTTTTCGTATCTAATTGTAGCTGAATGTGGAGGCGTGTTGAATGCAACGACTGAAGTCCAGACTATTGAATCCCCAAGTTATCCTGGAAATTATCGTGTCAATATAAGATGTCATTGGATTATTTATAACTCTAATTATGGCCTTAAAGTGCGGTATAGCTTCGAAGAATTTAAATTAGAAAATAGTAGCCTTTGTCAAAAGGATTACTTGATTATTGAAAAAGACGATGAAATGGTAAGTGACATTTTCGTCAATATTCCTATACAATATTGTCTTATTATTGCAATTTAGTGCTTTGTGGCCACTCTAACAGAAATATTTGTTAATAAAGTAGCTATAAACTTAAATTAATAAAATATTACTAGCAATTAATAATAGTCCAGATTGCCACAAAGTATCCAAACAATTCAAGAAAAAGTTGAAATGAAACGTATGTAGTTTGTTACTTAAGAAATTGTATTCTCATAATTACAAAATTCTTATAATTAGACGCAAATTCTTAATGGAGATTTAAATGGATGTAGAAAGTAAAAATTTATTTAACATTAATAATTTTTAATTGGATATGCAGTACATTTCTGGTAATGGGGCCACTGATTATTAAAACCAGGCGCTTATATTTGTGTTACATGAGCAAAAGTTTTTTTTATTCCAATGTGGCTCCATATCTGCACTGTTTAATGTTTGAAAAATAATTAATTGATACTAAAACAATTTTTTAACAACATTTTATCCGTCACACTTCCAGTACCGATAGGCACTGTAGATTCTTAATTAAGATAATTTTATGTTAAATTTATGATATTTATTTTATACTTTTCAAAAACAAACAGTGATCGCCACATTTTTTTAAAAATATAATAGATAATTCATTTGTTCTAATTGATCATTCTGTTTACACAGTTCAGTTATTTGTATTCAAACCCGGAATATCAGGAACGAAAAACCTATTGCGGGTCATCCGTTCCTGGTACAATGACGATGTATGGTACCAAAATAAACGTGAGATTTGCGAGCGATTCGACTCAAACTGACAAAGGCTTCAAATTGTCGTTTTCAACATCGAGTATGTTGAAGACCTGGACTTTTGTTAAAAAACGTACATTCAATCGGATTTCTTGCTAATATTCATTTTACCTCACTGAATTAGTGTGCAACAATATGACGTACACGGCATCCAGTGGCGTAATAGGTGAACCTCGTTTAAACAATACGGGTACAAATAATGTGTGTGTGGAAAAAATCACCGCTCCTGCAGGCATGACTATCACTCTGAACTTTATGGAATTCTATACTACCAACAACGAAAATTGTTCAGCGAATTATCTTGAGGTAAGCAAAAGTTCTGTATCTTTGGATGGATTATCTTTCAAAATTGAACCTACTTAATGTATTTTAATGTAAGTTCAGCTTTACAATATTGAAACAGTTTTGAGCAGTAGGTAAGACTGGGGAGCATTGAGACAGTGACAATTAATAAATACATAGTTTTATAGTGGATTTTGGCATGAGATATTTAATTTAAATTGCCTTTACTTACTGCTGCATAACAACCTATGAATCAAACAGATGAGGTACAATTCCTTTGTAGAATTTTAAAAAGTTGGTTTTTGTGTCGTAAAAAATGAATTTTTTTTTGTGAAAAAATCATTGTTATTGCTACCTGAAAATTTTGTTGCAGGTATGTTATCTGATGTTAATTGATGCATATTTTATTACGAAATTGATAGAAACATATCGTTTTAGCTAATTTAGCTGCATTTAATGCAATTTAAGTTTCTATTGGTAATTTCCTTGCGGGGTAAACTGAGACAACTTATTTGGGACAAAACGAGACATGCACATTCACCTAACAAGTTTTGAAATTGAATTTTCGTAATTATTGTCATTTTTCAACGAGTAATTATTAATTTGTATGTGTCTAGCAGAGTTAAATTAATGAAAATGAGTCGGAAATATTTTTAAAAAAATTTAAATTGTACGATTTTGTAACATGAAAGATGGAATTCGTTGTGAAGCAACTTTTTATAAGTATATTAATTTCGTTTCATCATATTTACAATGAATACAAGTTATTATTTTTTAACCCAGGAGTGGTGTAGAAATTGGAGATTTTCAGTAGATTTCATAGAATTCGCTTCATAAAATATTCATACACATTCACTTAGTTAAACCTCACAATTTCAGATAATTAAATTAATAGGACAGTTATTACATGTGTAAAAAATGTTTTCTTAAAAAGTGTCTTAATGCTCGATCCCCAGTCTCCTCGACTCGAAATTTAGTCAAAAACCAACAATTTAAATGCTTTCTTTTAATGTTAACACTTAAATGCACGAATTTTATTTAGGTTAGGGAAGGCACCAACGAATCAGCCCCATTATTCGGCAGGTTTTGCGGCTGGTCAAATCCGAATCCTATTTTTTCGACTACGAATAATTTATGGATGAAGTTAAATATCAGTAGTGTTGGATATCACTATTTTGAAGCTGTGTACTTCACCTCAAACCAGGGTAAGCATAAATTAAACTCGTTATACATATAGTCCTACTGCCAGATTGATTGTAATATACTGATATGCATCTGCTGCATGTTTTAAAACATAATTAAAGTATGCATTCGTGTAACAGTATATGATTTAATTGTACATTGAATGTCATGATTCATTATTATCATCGTTATAATGCAAGGCCGTATGTCATCACATTTTGGGGGCGGAAGTAGGGTCCAAGGGACTTGGGGTGGACTATTTTAGCCATATATTTAAGGGCCATTATTGGCCTAGGTGAAATAGAAATGTTATTTTTATCTAAAAAAATCGCACTTTTATTGCAGAAAAATTGCGTTTTACCTTAGAAAATTTGCATTTTACACATTAGAAAATTTGCGTTTTTACCTTTGTGTTTTCGCCTTAGAAAAATCGTACTTTTAATGCAAAAGTGCAATTTCTATTTTATATTTTGCCGATTCGTTTTGAAATTTGTAAAATTTCTTGAATTTCGGGAGGAGGGGGGGGGGGGGGGGAGGGAAAGGATTTATCCTCAAGATCCCTTCCCCCATCCCTAATATATATGGCCTTGCTATGATGTCTTGTAAACTCCCATGTGCTTAACTAATTAGCAGACTTATTGTTGGACCAACTTCTAATTTCTGAAATATAACCTAAACAACTTCAACCGTTATTTGTTTTAGATTAAATAAAACAAAATCTGCAGAACTTTTAAGAAAAAACGTAAAAGCCGATTCGAATGTTATCCACATTTGTTTATTATAATTAGGCAACATTAAATTGCATTGAGGTTAATTAATTTATAATTTAATGATTCATTTTTGCTATTTTTTAACAGAGTCTGGATGTGGAGGGCGGCTTTTTGTACAAAGGGGAATTATTACCAGCCCGTTATATCCTGGGAACTATTCTAGAGACAGTGTCTGCCAATGGGAGGTAACAGTGCCTCACAGTGATATCATTCAAATTGATTTTAGTCATTTAGCGATTCTTCCGGATGGCAACTGTACAACAAACTATTTAGAGATTTATGACGGTACAGATATTGACGACAGCCATCGATTAGGCACTTATTGTGGAACAGTAAGATCGTAATTACTGATTTCAAACCACTTGCTCGCTAGCGATATCATATCACTTTACAAATATTCTTTCTGTACCTGAATAGCAATACTCATCACGAATTACAACTACAACGAATTCCATGATATTAAAATACGTTACGGACACATCCAATAGCGGTGATGGATTTAGAATATACTTTTATGGGGAACAAAGATTAAGTAAATCACTTCATATCTGTTTTCAGTCAGAAATTTCTTAACACTTTTGCTTGCAACATTTGAAATCACTAATTATTTTCATTTTATTTAGATGAGCCTCCTATAATTGATGTGGAAAAACCATAGGACCAAGTGCATCTTTCAAAGGATATTTGATGGAATCATTCGTCTTCATTTAGCCACCTCTAAGGTCTGCTAGTATACAATTATTTAGACCGAATCAATTTACAAGAAAACTTCAACGAGACTTAAGAATGTATATTGATAAGTCATTTTAATAAAGTGTGATCAAAGCCGTATACATGCAGGGTATGGTTGTCATATCTCATGAATTCTTGCCAGAGAAATGCGTGAAGTATATTCTAAAATTCTACATGTACTACAGGAAGCCAAGAGTGCAGAAAACTTTCAAAATGGATTGTCTCCAATTCCTCTCCTTAATAATGAGTTCTAGTTTGACAATCAAACGAAAGCAATAGAAAAACTTGAATTATGCATAAAATGGAAATTATTACTAATTAAAATATTATTTAGCAAATTATTTGCCCAATTTTGGAATGCAAATTCTTCCACTGAAATAAGTTTAAATTTGAGGCTGAATGGAGCTCAGTGAGCACTGGAAATATGTGCTCTAGTCAAGTAAAATAGCAGCAAAAACATGTGTTACTGAATTTTCTGTATTCAGTACAATAGCAATTCTCGAAATAACCACATTTTTATTTAATAAAGGAGAGTGGCAGACATTAAACCATATACATGGGAGTGATTTCCGTTCAATGTATTTAATCAAAAGTTTCATGCATCTTAACTAAGCCTGAAATAGTACATTTAACAAAAATGAAAAACTTTAAAAAACATAAACAAGTCCAATTATTCTGCTAAATTATTTAATATATTGTTGTGCACTGTACATCATAAGAAAAATATATATTTAACATTGTTTAAATCATCCCATGCAGTATGACAAATGTTGAAATTTTTCTGTAGGCAGTTTCAGCATGTATTGAAAATTTACTAAACATTCCATGCAAAGTGGGGTTTTTTCACCCAAGATGCCCACTATATGTAGTGTTTCAGTTTGGCAATACATAGACATTAAAACTATCTTAAGTGCAATACTTTATTTCGAAAAACATTATGTAATATCGTTTTAGAAGTAATTTTGAAATTTTTAAAATAAATGATTAAGTGACAATTTACTTTATTTACCATTATTGTTTAAAATCAATTTCCCAGTATTTAATAAATAAAATAATATTATAAAGCTTATTTTATTCTGTAAGCTAATACACAATTTCTGAATTTTTAAGTAATCACAATTCGAATCATTTTATGGTTCGCAACTATTATTCACTTGCTTAATAGTAAACCAAAGGCAGCTTATCCTCTAACTTGACGGTTACGTGCTGGTAACCACATTGCCACTACAGATAACGCAAAAAATCCTGTGATGCACAACAAAGCAAACGTAGATGTTCCATTAAAATACTGGCGATATTGTATGCGACAACACCATATCATGCCCAATATTAGCCCGAATAACGGGAGCATCAAGCGACTTAGATCCAATTCTACTTGGGGTGAAAACACAGGTGTGTTTGGGATGTTGGCCGTACTCGATATGTGACAATGAACTACGCAATTGTCAAACAAGCCGTGGAACTGCAGGGTTTCCTGGTCTCTCTGGAGCAGCTGTCCATTAAAGATAAGTCGGACTATTTTGTTATTTCCAAGTTCTTCTCTGAAATGTTGCCTAGTAGTCACAAAAGTATAAAAGATTAGATGAATGTGCTGCATTTTACTACTTTTAATACTCAGCTAGATGTTAAATAAACTAAACTTCAACATACTGTTTAAATTGACCAAGCTGATCAACCAAACGTGCTTCAACTAATTTCTGGGTGTCGTTGAGGAACTTTAAGCGAACTCGAATGTGTCCATCTGCTGGCGTCACTGTCGAGCGTGGGATTTCTTCAACTGGCTCGGGAATAACTTCAGGTGGTGAAGCTACTTTTTCTAAGAAAGACGGAGTCTCTGTCCTTGGATGTATACCTCCAAATCCGAGTTCAGGTGCATCTTGACCTTGAAGAAATGATCCGCCATCGCATTTCGGCTGAGATAACAATAAATTCTCATTTCCTTCACCGCTTAGCAAATCATTTTCCGTTAAAGACGTGGGAGCCGAGGATGTATTTGGGGTTGTTTGTTGTACGGACACATTTGAATGGGCGGAAACAGGAACACTGGCGTCTTGATTCTGGCTTACATTTTCCTGGGAACTAACAGTTGGGGGATCGACAGACCTTAAATTTGTAACATTATTGGGTCTATTCCTAGCCTCTGTATTATTATTAATGACTCCAACTGCTGCGTTTGTATTGTTGTTGTTAAGGGATCTTCGGCGTCTTTCAATCAAGAAGAAGGCTGTTCGAAACAGTGCATGTTCTGACACTGAACCACGATACTGACCATCATACACGGTGATGACAGAGGTAGAATTCCATGCTATAGCTAAAATTATAATTACAACAGCAACTCCTACAAAGTAAATAACTTCATCTCCAACTCCTTCGATAAATGTCATCATTTTGACGATAATTACGCGGCACAATAATATAGTATTTATGAGAGAAAACTTAAAATGACGACTTCCATTTTGCATAGAATTGTCCCTCTTTCGTATTATCCTGAATACACCAGCGCCACCCAACGATGAGTTTTTCAACTAATTTTTTCCCTTAAAAAAAATGATGATTTTGTGGCAACTAGAGGGCGCTAAATTCAAAAGCCTTCGATACTTGTGCGTCACAAGCACATGACTACTTCGCCCCGCCCTCAATTATCTTTTCCTCCTGGCCAGCACCATCTTGGTTTTATCTCTGTTGCTGTGGTGCTGTTTTCAAGCACTGTTTTCGGTTTTCGTTAATTTTTTGATATCGAATCGTCTGTGAAAACGTAATCACATTGGCCTAAACATGGGGTCGCTATTTCGAAGTGAAGAAATGGCTCTTTGTCAACTATTTCTACAGTCTGAAGCGGCCTACGCCTGTGTATCGGAATTGGGAGAACTGGGCGTTGTGCAATTTCGAGATGTAAGTAGCCCTATTATTTAGACCAATATGTAGGCTATACTTGCTTTACACCATATTGTGTCAAATTTGCCTGATTAATAAGACATTTAAGTTATTGTATAGTTTTCGGTAGTAGTGTTTTACTTAGTTCAGTAGCAGAAAATTTATCTAGATATATATATTTAGCCGGGCCGTGGTTGCGGTCTAATTTGCCGCATTGTGAAAGAGATGTGTATGGATCTAATTAATGGCTTGCGATTTTATTTAAGCCTTTACCGATAGACGAAATATTTGTATTACTCCGTGGTTCCACTAGTTTTGCACATAGCACTAATCATAATGGCATGTCGAATTCCCGTAGCGTAGGGAATATCATTTAAAAAAAAAAATCTGTTTATTACTTGTTTGTCTCAGAGTTTTAGAAATATATTGTTGATGTTGATGTGTATTGCTGATAAGTTTTAAATGTCATGTACATGTATGTACTGCACCCAAAAGTAATCTATTATCTGCTCTGCCATGTGCTCAACTTCTCATAGCTGATAGCCAGGTCACATAGTACTTAAGTTTCCTGTCTAATTCTGACTGCCCTGTGGCCTGCTTATTCATATACTCCCTTGTGTATTTAGGATTTTACCTATTCCTGGGTCTTGTAGCAGCTATGTGGGCTGGCCCCCATTAAATGTCTTTGAACGCTGACCTTAATTAAGTCTTAAAGCTTTGCCCCAGAACAGCAATCTGGTATGCTATGAATGGTTTTCTAAATTCCAGGCATCCATGAATGCTGCCATTAT
The DNA here is from genome assembly GCA_034698625.1 of Julus scanicus. Taxonomy (NCBI): domain Eukaryota; kingdom Metazoa; phylum Arthropoda; class Diplopoda; order Julida; family Julidae; genus Julus; species Julus scanicus. The sequence goes on along the minus strand of JAQGBW010000719.1, from coordinate 22,465 downwards.
AATGGACTTTGTACTGAGCTAGGTGAGGCAGTGGTAGCGCAATCGGCCTTTCATTCGGAAGACCTGGGTTCCATTCTCATGTCGACTACCATAACTGTGGTTTTCGAGGTTTTCCAGTTGTTTCCAGGCGAATGCCAAGATAGTTCCTCTAAAAATTGGCTGCAACCGTGTTCCTCTCTTCTTATCAAACAATCCAAAATACCAATTGCCAGGTGTGCCAAGTCCCCAATGCATGTGAACTTAATTATAAAGGATTTTACCTGTTTTAAGCTGGCTCTTTATCAACCAATGCTCCAATCAAGTCGTGTACGCTTGTTTGGAGCAATTTTGGACATATCCAGCCCCAAGATAAAAGATGTGGCATTGTCAGATCAAGTGTCTAGTGGTGGTCCTTGTTATCCACTAGAATACAGCACACATCTTCTGCCCTCCATAGTTGTTCCAATACCTCTATCATGTTAACTGCCCAGGTGTAGTCGATGGCTAATCATTCATTATACTTAACTAGAAATATTTTCTAGGGATAGTTATGGTCATCCTTTTAGCAGTCAAATAGAATAGACGTTGTTAAGCAGTGTACGCAGACTGCAGTATTTTGTCCTCATACTTGTTTCCTGTGACCACACGGTAGTTTTATAGAGGAGATCACTATCGTTTGCTATTGCCAATCTGTTAGATAGTATAGGTTATTTTGGAAATATTGTCAAGTAAAAATTTGTTTTAAAATTCATGTCAAGTGGTCTTGGAATTGTTTTTAATGATCTACAAATCTTTTTAGCTAAATCCAGATGTGAATGCTTTCCAAAGGAAATTTGTTAACGAAGTACGCCGTTGCGATGAAATGGAACGAAAACTTCGTAAGAGCATATCCTGTAGCTCTATTTAATCCTCATTAACTGTCTTGTGGATTTCTCAATGAAACCTTGTTTTATTGTCAGGTTTTTTGGAAAAAGAAATTAAAAAGGATGCAATTCCAATGCTGGATACTGGGGATAATCCTGAAGCTCCTCAGCCAAGAGAGTTGATCGACTTAGAGGTAAGAGTGCAATGTTCTGTTATCTGTCTAGATGTCATTATCAATTATATTAGTTATCATAGCTAGAAACGAATCAATGTTGATTTGTGTACATTCTGCTTAGGCAACCTTTGAAAAGTTGGAAATTGAACTAAAGGAAGTAAATACAAATGCTGAAGCTTTAAAAAGAAATTATTTAGAGTTGACGGAATTAAAACATATTTTACGAAAAACCCAAGTTTTCTTCGATGAGGTAAGTCCATTATTTTATAATTGTGTAAACCTAAAGTAAGCATTGATTTAAGATAAAGCTAGTCAATATTTTGCAATCAATTATTTGCACAGGGCAACTAATGTGTTCCACATAAAATTTTGTTTTCTAAAATATTTCATCATATTGGAATAAGCTATGACGTCTATTTGTGTTCCATCTGGTTCTATGCTTTATCTGTGTATTAATAATTAACGACCAGTGACGTGCGTTCAGTGATCCTCGGGTCCAAATTGCATATGGGTGGACTGGTGAAGCAACACTGGGTGCACTTCACCGGTCACTGATTCTTAAACACAGTTTTAAAAATGTTTCGCGTTCTTGTACTTTCTGCCTAAAAATTCCATTGTGAATTAATGTGTTTGTATTTTTGCTAATCAATGTATGTAAATTATTTGTATTCTGGAAAGCTTAAGACATTTCCCTTATTTCTCAAAATAAGCCTTATACTTTTAACATTTCTTGTTGATTGTCTTCAACCGACAAATTAGAATGCCTTCACACTGCATTCGAATAATAATTTTGTTGCAGCTTTTTTAATAACTAGCTTATCTCAAGAATCAAGCTTTGTAGCCACATAAACACACGTTTCCCTACCATTCTTGTTTGTGGCATAGGCACGGTGTCGCTTCTGATCATCACTTGGTCACATTTCGGTCACTACTTCTCTTCTTGTACGGTTTTCTTTCTTATTATAATTTGCTTGTTTACATTTTGTTCATGTTTATATATGCAATAGATTGCATGGGCCTACTGCAGTTAAATGGCTAGGATGAAATGAACAGGGAACGTTAGAATGATTAATCAATGAGAAATTCCTAGATATTGGAAACAAATGCTTTTTTAAAGTGGCTGTTGATATCATTTTTTTTTTTTTTAGAACTAGTTAAGTTTTTAACTAAGTGTAGTTAGCAGTGTGCCTTTAATTTGATGCATGCAAGCTTCATGTTGCTTCAGTGGTATTTGTATGTGATGTATAAAATATTCCACCACCGTTTATCAGAACCATCAACAAACTTATCAATGTCTGTAATCATGGTGCATGACTGTGCTCGGGTTGCTTTACCTCACACTTTCAGTGTCATTAGCTTTTGCAAGGAAACTTGATGAAATTATTGCCCTTTAGTATTTATTTTGGTTGCGGCAGTTGTGTATCATTGCTGGCAGTCAAACCAAATACTAGCTTAAAAAATCAAGTGAAGCTCATTGTGAAATCTTCAGAATGTCAATATATATATATATATATATATTTGTTGAATGTAAAGTTCTTAACTCGTGCAGCCTTTAAAGGAGAAAACTGTCCAAACAAATCCAACAGGAATTCTAAGATGGTGTGCAGGATGAATTGGAACTTTGCGCTTGTAGTTAACAGCCCAATAATGGCTGGTGCGTTTTTCTTAACGAATGTGCCCTTTCGCCCTATATTCTAAGACTTTTTAAACCCAGTTTAATTTCCCACTAAGGTTTTACCGAGCTCTACGTGGCTTACTGGTGACCCTATCGGTCTAGCAATTGGGACTTGGGAGGCTTAGTTTAGATTTCCGATAGGCTTGGCCCTTACTGACTGTGGTTTTCCATAGTTGCATCCAGTAATATTTCCTCTAAAAATTGGTCACTTTCTTACTCCTTACTCCGTATGTGCCTTCCCCATCAATATTAAGGGCATGTATGACCTTAGATGTATTTGAAACTTTTAACTCCAATCTTTTGTAGTCTTCAAAAATTGTAGTATTCATTGTTACAAGATTGATTAACCAAATAATAATGCTTCTTTAGTTTTATGCAATTGTTGCGCCATATTCAGTTCTGATGACTATTTTACTGTATTCTTTACCGAGCCTTGGGGTTTAATGGTTACGGCTTCGCTCCTTTTCTGACCAATTTATTTTTCCCCAATATATGTTAGGGTCGTTAAATACATACAAATAAATAAACACATGATAAACTATATCCACTTTTGCCACCATTGTTTCACACATGGTAGTTGCTTAATATATAATAAGCTTTTGTTAACAAATAATTCTTGACCTAAATTACGTGCAGCAATTTAAAATTTTCTGAAACCTCTGCAATTAAATACTCTTTCTTAGAAATACATTTCATGATTATATGAATCTCATTTGAGTTTTTCAAATTTGTTTATTAGTTCGGCAATGCAATTTTTGGAATGGCATTAATCTGTCTCTAAAATATGAAGCTGGTTCAATCATGTTGTATTTTTCTTACAAATATTTTATAACTATTTTGTTCATGCTGTATAAATCAACTTAAATCATGACATCATTTAAAGATGTGTATGTTGTTATACTGAAATGGCGTTTACCTCTGACAGGCCTTTAATTCAATAATACTACCCTTGTCAAGATGATAAATGGTTTTACATTAAGGAATCTTTAACTTTTATGATATTAACTGCACCCTTTTCTTTGCATTTTCGATACAACCTCCATTTTCACATTGTGTTTGTCTGCCAGGAACAATTTTAATATTGCATGCGCACAACACTTGTTCGTAACTATAAATATGCAGTGTAAAAACGATTTCTGGATTAGTAATTAATATGAATTTATCTTAAATAGGAGGTTGTGGAATCATTATTTGCGGTTAAAATCTTCGTGACAATGGTTAAGATATTTTATTTTGGTTTGCCAGTGTAGTGGTTGGTGTCAAGTCTTTGATGCTGATGTTTTGTTTGTGGTATTGGTTTGTGAACAATGTAGGCCTTAGAATGTACTGCCCTCAATTCATTTGTTTGCTTTAAGTCCTTCTGTCAATCAAATTACTTATAGTTATTATTTTTTTTTATATTTTAAGTTTAATTTAATATAATTTTTACACACCGTGCCTGAGCCACCTTTTTCTCGTTACACATGGTTTGTTTACCAGAGTCAATTTCATCGTGTGCAGATGCACGATCCTAGCATGGCAGAGGAAAGCGCCTCTTTATTGGGTGAAGAAGGTTTGCGAGCTGGTGGTCAAGCAATGAAACTAGGGTGAGCTCTTGCTAAAAAATAACACTCCATTTTCTTGGTGTTGGAAATTTGAAAACGTGGCTGCAGATATTTTCCTGTAGCAGGTCCTGTAGACATGAAAAACTTTTCAAACTTGGCAAATTTATATAAATCTTGCTTTTCAAATGTTTTTAAGGGCGCTTGAAATCTCGAGCTAGTTTTGACTTTCTGTAATACTTTATGCGGCAATATCACGAAAACCAAATATTGGCCAAATTCTGCAGCCACGTTCATTTTATACTTCTGCTTTATCCTTTCTAATTTTATAAGCTATATGGCAAATCCACAAGCAGTGGGGCAAGTTCCGAGAAGCATTTAATCTTGTTTTCTTTCACCCAAACTGACAATGCTGTAGAACTTTTAACTAATCAAACTTTTTGAATATAATGCTTGTAGTTTCTGATGACCTCTATGGTAGTAGCACTGTAGTAACAAGTGTAGCAATGCTGCTGTATGACATGCACAGGATCAATTCAACTCTTGAATTTTTTTCCTGCTTCTAGCTTTTATTTTTGCTTTATTGAAATGATAAAGCTTTATAATGCATACTTTTTAATTTGCTTGCAAGCACATGAGACCTTTCGTAATGTGCATCACCTTGTTGGATGCGTATTTAAGCACTTTCGTCATTGTCATCAACCTTCATTTAGCGATCGTGTACCTGATGAATTTCTCATCTTAAGAAGACAAGTCAAGAAGTACTAGATTGTTAATGCACCATTTACAAGTACTTGTTGTGAAATATACTGTATTTGGAAGCGTTTCATTCTTATTGCAACCATGTTTGCCAATAACCAAGTTTAACGTTGGCGATTATATAGTACTATTATATTGCAAACCATGATAATAGGTTAAGCCACGATTGAAACCTTGATAGAAACATTTAATTCGTATGGAGTTTTGCTCTAGCCTTATATAGTTGTACGTAAGCCAAAAGAAAATTGGCATTAATCTTCTGAACTGGGAAGCGCGAATGTACATGTGTGTTAAAACTGGCAAATAATGGCTTAAACCAGCTATGCAGCTAGGATAGTGTGCGTGTTGGTGCCACTTAACTTTTAAACAATTTATTCAATTTTGCTGTGACTCAGTGAATTGAGTAAGCATTCTAACACAGACATAATTAAATTGCGCCATGTTTATGAATTAATTTAGTGGATTCTCAAGTTTGGAAATTTTTGCAAATTTCCATATGAACTAGAATAATTCATAAACTAAAAGCTGTGTTAAAGACAAAAACATAAATACACTAAGTAATAATATTGATGTTCGCAAGCCTCTGCGTTTTAGATTTTTTAATTTTTCTCAAAATTCCAAAAATGAAAATCTATGCTTATTGAGAAAGCCTAGTGCATTTTACTGCAGTTTTAATTAGAATTCATGCTCAAGTGCTGTTTTCTATGGATTGTGCAATAATTGTTCCAGTATATTTTGATGAATGCCTTGTGATTTGCTGAAATGCTGTGCGTTACAATTCAATTGCATAGTTTAGTAATAGTCCATTACAGAGTGACAATCTTATATAAAATGTACAGTCTAACGTTGTTATGTGAAGTAGTTTTCATCTGTACTGCAGAAATAATGGACCACTGCAATAAGTGTTTGTAAAAACTGCTATCTTTTACAGAAGTGTGGGAGCGCCTCCATCAGCATTAGTTCCAAGATGCACATTCAGAAATCTTGACAAAGCACACAATTTATTATAATTACAAAAGTTGTCGTATCATGTTTTAAAATCTTAAATTTATTGTAACACTTTTGAATTGGAATGCATATTGTAATGGATAATTTGTGAAAATAGTTATATGGTTTACATTGTTATTTTAGGGTTTTGCAAGTTGGTTTTTACACTTGTAATCCAATGGCCAAACGTTCTCATCAATTCTTTGAAAGTTGGGACATGCATAGAATACAAAAATGAGTTGTCTGGTGAATTATTTGTTCACTTTGAAACAGTTTTTATTTTTGCTATAACGCATTGGTAGCTTGTTTATATATGTAAATTAAGTTAGTTGAACCCATTGATTAGCTTATACCAAAAAAAAAAAAAAAGCGGGATTTACTTAACGTTGATTTTTCAGTTCTGGTTAACTTGTTCAACATTCGAAGGACGCTTGTAATACTTTCAAGTATTCAAATTTTTTTTTACATTCTAATATTTTCATTAGCGCGAAAATTCAGCATTTGATGAACAAGTGGCTAAATCCATCCTTGCGCAAGACACTCTACAGGTCCAGCATGCTTCTGTACAGTTAGGGTAGGTATTTTGGGAGCTGTCATTAGTGTAAATTTTTTGACTAACACTCAGTCGTCTTACCTAAAAATATTACCATTCTTCATAGCTGATCTCCATTGACAACTAACTCGTTCTATGCTTCTTAATATTTGTACTAATTTATTTAATATGCTTCCATGCATGACCGTAACGTTGAAAGGTGCGATTACTAAGGTTGGCTGAATTTGCAGTATGTTTTATATTGGTTTTGTTTCTTCTCGACTAACATATATTATATTGCGTAAGCATGCGTTTAAACTATGTTCCAGCAAAGCTTTGCTTTAAAAATGCCTTTTATATATTTTTGAATGCATGTGAGAATTTTGATTCGTGAAATGAAGTTAGAACTAGCCATAAAGGCATACAAGGTGAAGCTTTGGATAGTTATTTTCATTTATTTGGTGAATGGTTTCAATTTGACATATTGCAGTGCTACTACCATGACAAACATATTTTTTAAAAATATTTTAACTTTGTTTGTGGGAATAATATTGTTATTGCAAACTACTAGCAGTTTGAATTACTGAATGATGTGGTGCAGTTAAGTTTAAATTGTGTGCCTCGAGTTTTAAACAAGATGGATTTGTGTAGATTTGTTGCCGGTGTCATTTTGCGAGAACGCATACCTGCTTTTGAACGTATGCTCTGGAGAGCTTGTCGAGGAAATGTTTTTCTAAGACAGGCTGAAATCGATTCTCCTTTGGAGGATCCCGTGACAGTTAGTTTAATTTGATGTTCTTCTATTTTTATGTTTAATCAAGTTCTGCATAATTTCTCACAATGTACGATAATATTACAGGGGGATCAAGTTCACAAATCTGTTTTCATCATTTTTTTCCAAGGAGATCAATTGAAGTCTAGAGTTAAAAAAATCTGCGAAGGGTATGTTGAAAAATGATATATTTGAACAGCTTATTGCACTAATATTTTTTAAACTGGACTGATTTAGGTTTTCTGTTTTAAATTTGTGTAGATTCAGAGCAACTCTTTATCCTTGCCCTGAGACCCCTACTGACAGGCGTGAGATGGCCATTGGTGTAATGACTCGCATTGAAGACTTGAATACTGTAATTATTGTGCTCTTTAATAAACATTTAATGTCAACAATCTTTTTTCCACCAGTGTGTTGAAGAAATATCTGACTAAGATTTATGTTTCAGGTGCTTGCACAAACCCAAGATCACCGACGCCGTGTCCTGGTAGCTGCTGCGAAGAATGTCTGTGGTTGGTTTGTCAAAGTGCGCAAAATCAAAGCGATTTATCACACCTTGAACCTTTTCAACTTGGATGTAACTCAAAAATGTCTGATTGCTGAATGCTGGTGTCCATTGGCCGATTTGGAGACCATTCATTTTGCATTGCGTGCTGGAACTGTAAGACTTTTACTTTTACCCATCTTGTCTTAGTTAGCATGGTTGCATTACTCGTGGGCTAATAGTTATTTCCACCGCTAGGAACGAAGTGGAAGCTCTGTTCCACCTATATTAAATCGCATGGACACACCAGAGTCCCCTCCAACATACAACCGGACCAACAAATTCACCGTAGCATTTCAAAATATTGTTGATGCTTATGGTGTTGCTTCATACCGAGAAATCAATCCAGGTAAAGCCTCTTGATTTTAAATTTCTTTTTTGAATTACTGATTTTAAATTTTTTTGTCATTTGAAAATACCCAAAGTTAACATATGAAAGCCATTTTTAATATTATTAAACCTGCTATATTTTTGTATGCAGCTCCATTCACACTCATCACGTTTCCGTTTTTATTCAGTGTTATGGTATGTACTTTATACACTTCATCACGTTTTCCATCATTTATGCTTATTTTAACTATTAGTGAAAGCATTATTTATTTCTATATGTGTAGTTTGGTGATGCAGGACATGGTATCATCATGTCGTTGTTCGCTGCTTGGATGGTTTTATCTGAAAAGAAATTCATGGCAGCAAAAACAGACAATGAGGTAAGCTTTAGATTTAATTAATGCCTAAAACATTAATAATTGATGTTTCTTCTATTTGCTTATTTGCTTACTTAATTCCTGCTTATAGATTTGGAATACAATTTTTGGAGGACGTTATATTGTTTTGCTCATGGGTTTGTTCTCCATTTACACTGGAATGATCTATAATGATATATTTTCCAAAGCATTTAACATTTTTGGTTCCTCCTGGAATTCAAATTACTCGTAAGTAAAAATAATTCTATTAAATTCCAAAACTAACATGAATGTTGTTTATCAGAACTGGAATTTTCAATTTTTTTATTTAGTACATCCACGTTGGAAAACAATGAAGCACTGCAGCTTAATCCAACCACTGGATCCAGAGACTTTTATGAAACTCCTTATCCATTTGGGCTAGATCCTGTTTGGCAGGTAGCTGTCAACAAGTTGAATTTCCTCAATTCGTACAAGATGAAGGTCTCTGTAATCCTTGGAGTTCTACAGATGTTATTTGGAGTAGTGTTAAGCTTGTGGAATCATAGGCAAGTTATACTATTATCGCTTAAAAGTACATGGCAAAAATCTGCCTGGTGTTTTGCAAAAGATGGTCGCAAATTTTAAGATTGAAATGCATATTTGCTTAGTAAGATTTGTTTTTAATTTAACTATTACAAAAAAAAAGCACTATGGCAGGCGTGCATCCCACTGTAAATTGTGTTTAATTTTGTTGAATTTCAATAATGTCACTGCAACTAACTTTTCCTTTGGTTCAGGTTCTTTCGAAAGTCTATTAACATCTACTGCGAGTTCGTTCCGCAGATGGTCTTCATGCTGGCCATATTTGGCTATTTAGTCATTCTGGTGTTCTGGAAGTGGACCTATTATACGGCTGACCAAGCTGGTTGTGCACCAAGTCTGCTTATAACACTGATCAACATGTTCTTGATGAAATACCCCGATCCAAATGATCCGACTACTCTGTGTTACAATAAGCCATTCTTCAGCGGTCAGGTAATAACATCTATTAATAAGACAGATCTTAAACATTTGCCGTTTTTTTTCGAATTAAATCCATTTTTTTATCATTTTAGCAAGGACTGCAAACCTTCTTTGTTATTGTGGCTTTCCTCTGCATACCTGTCATGTTGTTGATTAAGCCATTCATGCTTCGACGTGAGCATTTAATGAAATCTCGCATGGTATGCACCACACTTTCTTAACTTTAATTTCAGAAACAGTGTGGTTGAGTTAATATAATAATCGTTGGTTTCTTTCCATTGATTAGACTGGGTCTAACATGAACAATACAGATTCTCATGAAACCTTGCAGCAGGATGGGGAAGCGCCACCGCCTCGACCTGGTCACGTAGATGGAGGAACCCATGTCAAACATGAAGAGTTTGAGTTCGGAGAAGTTTTTGTTCATCAAGCTATCCATACAATTGAATACTGCTTGGGTTGCATCTCAAATACAGCTTCTTACTTGCGTCTCTGGGCTCTAAGTCTTGCTCATGCACGTAAGTACACAGGAATTCTAAATAAATTTATAAAGTTGTTGAAATGTCTTCTTAGGGCATTTTTATAGGTTCTTTAGCCAAAAAATAACTGACTTAAATGAAAATTGACAATATTGTATTTGATGCAGGGCAACCTGTTTTCACAATATTGCAAACAGATTTATGTCTGGGTTTCTGCCAAGTTCTCCAGAAATCAATTCAAATAACACGTCATTTCATCCTACGTACAAAACATTGGCATGGAGAAACCAGGATATTGTTTTGCAAGATTAGTTTTTTATATGTATTTATTATTATTTTGAATGGCCCTGACACACCACTCATGCACCACACAATTTAAATTTTAATCAAAATTAAATTTAAACGTGAATGTACAAATTTGTTTTTCTGCGAACTCTTAGTACAAAAAATGCACCACAGGTTAAATTTTTTTAGAATTTAATGTTTTAATACATACGGTTCCGCCAGGTTTAGATGTTTGTTTGCAGACCACTGTGCTTGAAGTTTCAAAAATGTTTAGATTCAACTCTGCACACTCGGCATAGAAATCTAAATGATAGTATAGTGGGTTAAAACTAATCAAACATCCCTTAGAATGTACATATTTTTAGCAAAACAAAGTAAGCGTTTTAAAAAGCGGCAAATGCGGAAATACGATAAAAAACAAAGTTGAAAATTTGTATTGCATAATTCCTCTCAGTAACAGTCTATTTGATAAAAAAAGGCTCGATTGCACATGTGAAGCAATCATTACTATGGGATGGAACAATCTCCTTCATCATATTTGTAACCCAGATTTGCACAGTTGGGTTATCTCTTTTGGCCCAGTAAGGATGGTTTGTGTTGACGACATCTCAAGGATGAAAGTGATGAGATGGACGATGTTCGCGACTGGCTCTAACAAAGAGTAACAAAAGTTAAAATAATCGTCATATTGGTTAAAAGGAAGAATAGCATAGCTTTTTTGTTTATTGTTTGGATGTGCTGATTTACAATTTGTCAAGTTGGTGTAAGCTGCTTTTGACCCACATAATGCTAGGTGTTGTTTTCATTGTGTGTACCATGTTAATACTTTAGCAGTATATCGTCTGTTTTTAAGTGTTTTCAAGGACCCCCAGATCACAGATTTCCAAACCCTGTACTAGAATGTTTTATTTTACAGTTTATGTGATTAGTCTAGTGAAGGCTTCCATTCTGTTGATGCAAATGAGATGTTTTATATTCAACTCACAAGAAATATTTATTTTCAGAGCTTTCTGAAGTTTTGTGGAGCATGGTGATGAGACCTGGTTTTACAATGTTTAACACACCTGCTGGAGGAGTTTTCCTTTGTGCTGTGTTTGCTGCTTGGGGAGTTTTGACCATTGCTGTTCTTTTGGTAATGGAAGGGCTTTCTGCGTTTCTTCACGCTTTGCGTCTACATTGGTAAGTTAAAATAAGTCTCTTAAAACGAGCTAATTTTGACGTGTTTGTATTAAAAAAATTCTTTATTGTGGTTTTGCAGGGTCGAATTCAATAACAAGTTCTATGTTGGTGCTGGCCACATGTTTGCACCATTTTCCTTCAAGGCTATTTTGGAAAACCAAGGAGGAATGGAAGATTAGTTTACTTTACCCTCTAACTGGCTTTATGCAGAGATAAGCTGAACTACTACTGTATAATCAGAGCGAGTAATCTCATCTTTTATTGCGAAATATAAACCTTCTTAAAAATTCTACTCATAAATAATATAAAACGTTAGACGTCTTTGTGTTGCTATTTTTCAACATTTTTGTTTAGAAAATGTCAAGATATCATTTTGTCAATGTGGCTATGAAACTGGGGACTATTCTTCTCATGGTGTTAAATAATTACAAAAAATATGCTGACAAAATTTGGAAAAGGAGTAATTAGAAAAAAGTAATTTTAAGCATACCTGAAGAAAAAAATTATTAAATTAAATCCACTATTTTTTTTTAATTCATTTTTACATTTTACTGAGGATATAATCTTTGTATTCCAAAAAAAAAAAAAAAAAATCATGGACTTTTGTAGGGATATCACATGACAGGTGATAAGTCTTGCAACATTTGGTGTACCTGGTTTATACTACTTTGAGGAACTGCCAAATAACTAAAATTTAAAGGATTTTGGAGAAAAAGATGTTACATTTCTTTTCACTGTTTATGTTTACTGTTGGCACGATTTTAAACTGGAAAAACAATTACAAAATTTAAGTGTGAAAAGGATTCTTTAAAAAATGCTTGTATATTCAAATAACTGTTAGTATTCAATATTTAGAAAGCACAATCTTAAATGTAGCATAACCATTAGGGTAATAAAACAGCATTGCATACTACTTTTGTGGTTTATTGTGACAATATACCTTAACATTTATTATGGAAAAGGTTTGTAATAATAACTTTCTACTAGTCCTTTTCTATTCATTTGGATTTTTATCAAATCCGTCAAGGTTTTTTTTTGTTTTTTCAGTTAACAATTTGATAAGATAACAACATTGATACGTTTTTTAAATCATATATTTTGAAGAATGATGACATCAAAGGTATTATCATTAATCTATATATCTGATTTGGCACAGTATAGAGATTGCTCAATTGTAATGTTTCATTTCCTATTTTAATTAAAGCAATTGCAGCAGAGCATTCAGATACTTCTGGCAGGTTATTCAAGAAGCTTGCTCTCTGGATAACTTTAAAAATGCCTTTCCTTTTTCGGAGCGAATTGATGACATTATGGCAGATATTTTTTCCTCAAGAATCTGCTTACAATGTTGTGGCAGAGCTTGGAGAACTTGGTGCAGCTCAATTTCTTGATGTGAGTATTTAGCTTGATAATTGTAATAATTATGGGATTTATTTAAGAAACAACTTTTTTTAGGAGGTTGCTGCTTATTTGGAATCTATACCCTTGTTAGTTTTCTGATGTATTAGAAATTTGTATATCCTAATTTTTAAGTTTTTTGATTCTAAATGAGCAATTGCAATTTAAGTAACTGAAGTCGTCTGAAAGTTTGACTAATATTGTAGTTGCAAACGCTTTTCATAATTCAGTATAACTTGTTTTATGAATTGATTACTATTTTTAATTGTTTTTAAAAAATGTGTGATGGTTAGGTTCAGATTAGATTTGCAGGATAGGGGCAGCCCCAGGCTGATAAAAATCGAATTTGGAAATAAACTGTAAAACATTTTATTTTAATTTGTATATTTAGTGGTCTGTTGATGTAACGCGAGTTTAGGTTGTATTGTCACCCCGCGTTGTTTTCTATTTAGAAGAATTACTGGGTCTCCATGATATATCAGAATTCGAGCAAGGATATGCTGCATATGACAATTTTGTGCTGACTGCAATGTAGTAAATTAAATTAAATTTAATGCAGGTTATCGATCACAATCATAACTTTGGATTTTCAGAAACGATACTTTCTATTAGAAATAACTCCGTTTGAATTCATTGAAAATTATTCTGAGTTTTCAAAATAACTATTACGAAATATTAGATGCATCAGCAGTTATTTATGGCATTGAGAAATAATTATTTGGCATGTTATCACCATGCGCGACATCAGTACGCAAATGGTTTTTATCTTCATCTATTTATCTGCAATCACGTTCTAAAAAACCAAAGTGGGTCTTTAAAGCATTTTTAGATACCGGTTGTAACATCATGTACGATTTTGAAATTATAATCTAACTGTGTGTAGGTCGGCATTCTTTCTCACTTATCCAAGGTAATAGGGTCATTGCCTAGTTATGTTTGTACAACTTTCATTTTGATATCAAAAGTAACGCAAATTGCTACTATCTAATAAATTCCATAAATAAAAATCTACCTGATAATAACCTCAAAGATGTGTTGAAGATATGAAAGTCCATAGAATATTTTGATTTAAGATTCGATAAAAAACTTCTACTTTGACATATATTTAATTTGTAATAAATTATATTATAAAATTTGTGCTGTGCAAAAAAACTTATAATGTGCTAGATATTTGTATCATTTCAACTTATTTAATCTGTTCGAATTTACTTTTCAGCTAAACCCCGCGTTAGCTTCAACTGAACGCAAATATTTTAATGAAGTTAGACGATGTGATGAAATGGAAAGAAAGCTTCGTAAGAGCTGCTTAAATTAATCTTTAAACTATCAAATTGTGTTTCAGAATTTAATTATGGATTTTTAAATTCTGAATTTTTAGGTTACATTGAGGTTGAAGCTGGAAAACTGAATATTGATATTAAAGAGTCTGATCCACCTCCAGCTCCTGCAGAAAGAGAAATGATCGACTTGGAGGTAAGTTTAGAGCATTGGCGAAAAGTTAGATTTGAAATGATGCATTTACTCTAAAAAAGACTACATAGGTCTATATCAATGTTTGCTGTATTTGAACTTATGGTAAATTCCCTTTGTATTACAGGCAGTTATCGACACTGCTGATGCAGAGTTGAAGCATGTCAACATAAATCTCAACATGCTACTTAGAAATTTGGTGGAATTAACCGAACTGTGCAACATTCTCGAGAAGACGAAGTTTTATTTTGATGAGGTAATTTATTCTTTTTTTGTAAATTCATAAAATTAAAAACAATACATGATTTTTAAAGTTTGCCTGATAAACCTATTGGCTGAAATTTCACAGAATATTAAGTTTTATTATTTTTGATTCTGTAATAGTGTGAGCAAATAGCAAAGGATTCTTTTGACGAGTTACAAGAAGTTGTACCAGATGGTACGCAAACTTCAGTAAAATTCAGTTTCGTTGCTGGTGTAATTCTTAACGAACGTGTGAGTGGATTTGAACGCATGCTCTTTCGTGTATGCCAGGGTAACGCATATCTGCGTGTTGTGCCCATTGAACAAGAGATTCTGGATGTGACCACGGTATGTTGTAATATTTGTTGTATATTAGGAGTAATAAAATGGCGGAGAATATCACATTTGTGGGCTTAATTGATTTTTATTATTTTGTTGCTGATAGGGAAACAATGTTCGTAAATCGGTTTTCATCATTTTCTCTCAAGGAGATCAATACAAAATGCGAGTCAAGAAGATTTGTGACGGGTAAACATTTTTATGTGGTGGATCAATTTTGGTCAATGTAACCTAATTTGGCATAAAACAATGTGTTATGTATTTGTTTTATTAGTTTTAGGGCGTCTGTCTATCCTTTACCGGAAACACCTAGTGAGAGGGAAGACATGATAAGTGGTGTTCAAACTCGCATTGCCGATCTAACCATAGTAAGTAATTTTGTTACCATATTTGATATTTATAATCGGTAACAGTTTGCTATAATTTTTTGCCTCGGTGTTAAAAGGTGTTAAAACAATCTGAAGATCATCGCTTTCGCTTACTGCAAGAAACGACTAAGAAGCACTACATTCTGTTTACCCAAGTGAAAAAAATGAAGGCCATTTACCACACATTGAATTGCTTCAGTTTTGATGTCACTCAAAAGTGCTTGATTGGAGAGTGTTGGGTTCCAAACCATGCACAGACAGAATTTTCAGAAACTATCACTAAAGCTCATGTAAGTGATTGCATTCGACTTGATTACTGATTTTCTTTCTTTTTGATTGAGTACTTCCATATACTGAAATATTTTTTTTCCCGTAGATTGATAGTGGAAGTTCTATGCCACCTGTTTGCACTCCAGTAGAAACTTTTGCACCTCCTCCGACTCATTTTCGAACAAACAAATTTTCAGGATCATTTCAAGCCATTGTGGACGCATATGGCATGGCAACTTACCGAGAAGTAAACCCAGGTAATTAAAGTTAAAATTTTTAAGTTAATAAAAAAAATCTTTTGACATTCTTCTAACAAATTGACTAATTGTTGTTTTGGTTTTTTTAGCCACATACACATGGTAAATATAAAATGGCCCCTATAAAATCAATTTTACAAATTATTGAATGCATTAATGTTGTGCTTTTATTTTACATCAATAGCACGACTTTTCCCTTTCTGTTTGCTGTTATGTTTGGTGATGCAGGTCATGGAATTCTCATGACTTTGTTTGCAGCTTATCTGTGCATTTGGGAGAAACCCATAATTGCCAAGAAAATCAAAGATGAGGTGCATTTGACATGAAAGTAACTTAATTACATCTGACCTGTGTTTAGATTTTTCGATTACTAATATTAATTTTGATATATTTAGATATTTACTATTATATTTTCTGGCCGCTACATTATTTTGTGCATGGGATTGTTTTCGATATACACTGGCATGGTTTACAACGATTTTTTTGCAAAATCTGTAAACATTTTTGGCTCAAGATGGGGATCAAATTACTCGTATGTAGCGATTTTATGCATATTGTACCATTTCCTAGGTTTTCAATTTTTTTCTATGTATAATTTTACTAATGTCTTTCTGGTTTTGATTTTATTTGCAGAGACGAACTTTTGGCATCAGCTGATTCCTTAACCTTGAATCCTGACAGTGAAGGCCAGAACTTTTACGGAGATCCTTATTATTTTGGCGTTGATCCGATTTGGCAAATGGGACTCAACAAACTCAATTATTTGGATTCCTATAAGATGAAACTTTCCGTCATCATCGGTGTCATCCACATGTTATGTGGCATATTTCTCGGTATCTTCAATTTTATGTAAGTACCTTACAGAAAATCTGTAGCGAAAATTTAAACTGTGGATATCACTGTCTTTCCTAGAGCTGTCTTATTTCTAAAAGACTTGTAAAATGGTTTTGTGCTACTTAAACATGCATTTAAAATGTTCACTCATTGTTTGATGAAGCCAAAAAATCATAACAATATATTTTTGTTTTTTTTGTTTTGATAGTTACTTTAAAGATTATGCAAGGATAATCTTACAATGGATTCCTCAAATAATTTTCCTAAGTTTGATGTTTGGTTATCTTGATTTTCTTATCGTCTGGAAATGGTTTAAGTTTAGTCCAGATGACAGTGGAACAGCTCCAAATCTTCTGATTAATTTGATTAACATGTACTTAGGAAAGGAAAATGATTTAAACATGTATGAAAATGAGGCGAGTATTTTATTTTTTAAAGCTAAAATATATGTACTGTATTTATAAATTATTAAATTATAATTTAAATTAGAGAGACGTAGAAAGTATAATCCTGATAATTCTAGTCATCTGCGTGCCATGGTTGCTTCTAATCCAACCTTTTGTCACTCGTTTTCAATTTAAAAGGGCGGTAAGTGACATTTAAATACATTTTGTGAAAAAACTTTGTTTCTAATCGTTCTGTTTACATATGAAATATTGAAAGGACTTATAAAATTAGTGGTAACTTTCCCTTATTAATATTTACAGGCTCGAACAATTGTTTGAGAAAATAATCAAAAGTTGATTAACAAATTAAGGACATTTATGGCATTTCAAAATTGAACTTGGAATGTAATTTGTCTGGATTCCTATTGCTAAGGCCGATCTTATCTAAAATCAGTTTGGAACATTCAGTTCTAAAGACAAAAAAATCGTAACATAAATGAGGATAGTATAATAATTTAGCGTTTATGTAAACTTTGCAGTGCTTAAGCAACTCCAGAACTGACATAATTAAAATTAAATATTGTTTTGAATATACAAATGACAATATGACAGCTAATATAATTTCATTTTTTTAGGTTGCTACAACTAGTTTTGAACAAGTCAAAGCGAGATTTGGGGAAAATGTAAACCAAGATGGGCATTTTGAGATGGGAGAAGTATTTGTTCATCAGTGTATTCACACTATAGAGTTTTGCCTGGGGTGCATCTCTTACACTGCATCTTATCTTCGTTTGTGGGCTCTGAGTTTGGCACATAACCGTAGGTTCCATGGACCATATTATCAGTTTGTGCTAGTTTTGGCATGGTTAATTAGTTGCTAATACATATGATACATTTAATTATTTTTTAGAACTTTCTGATGTGTTATGGACGTTGGTAATGAGAATGGGATTTGCAGTTGGAGGTGATAATTATTGGGTTGGTGGAATTGTGCTATGGGCCATCTTTGCATTCTGGGCGGTTTTGACGCTTGGAATATTGTTGGTTATGGAAGGGCTCTCGGCATTCTTGCATGCATTGAGATTGCACTGGTAAGTATTTATTTAATTATAAAGGTTTTTTCTAGACATTGACAACAACCATTTAATGTGAATTTCAATTTCAATATTTTAGGGTCGAATTTAATGGAAAATTCTATTCTGGCGCTGGTTATCAATTTGCTCCATTTTCATTTAAAATACTACTTGCTGATGATCCTTTGATTTAAAAACTGCATGTAATATTAAAAATTACTATGGAATGAATATTAAACATGAGATGATTTTGTAAACAAATCTGCGTTATAAAAATGTCATTTAAAATTAATAGTAAATAAAGACAGTCTTGAATATAAATTGAGGTTCGATTTGGGTCAGTGAAATGGCAGCAAATATTTCTAACGTAGGACTACAGTTCTTTGAAAAGTTACGAAAATGTGCAAAAACATGATATCAAGGACATAAAAAACCTGGAAAACTGTAAAGTTACTCCCTACCCTTAATATACGTCAAAATATCTTTTGAGTTTTTTTGGTTACCATGAATTTATTATTTTGTAAGACATTGTGAAAAAAATTGTATACAACATTATTTCCAAAACTAACAATTAACCCACTATAGTAACATTAAAATAAATGTGGCAAGACTTGAGAACTTAACTTATTTTGAGTTACATATATGTATCTGTTGTGATTTAGAAAACTTTATTAAACCTTATTTTATATTTATTTAATTGTATAAAAACATATTTCAGTGGATTTATGTACTCTAGAACCAAAATCCAGTTAAGACGACTTAAACAACTTTAGAAGTTTTCCCGTTTATCAAAAGTAAGAATAATAATTACAAGTACTATAATAAGAATGCCAAATTATTAGTTGGCAACATATAGACCTATCAATCCAGTTTCAAATACCCTACACTCGTCTAATATTGTTTATGATATGCAGACGAAATGTATGAGCGACCCTGAAATTCAGGTAGCAATTAACGCTGTCACAATCAAATTTAGATACATCAGTTCAGATGTAACGACCCAAGTGGATGGACGTCTGCGAATTTGTTCTACTTCTAATTAATTTTTTCAAACTCAGGTAGGACATAGTTTTTTTTTGTTTTTTTGTAGTAATTTATACTTTAACGAAATATAAATATCAGGGATTGTATTTGTCTAACTATAACTTTTAGTTTTACTTTTAATTTTATATATTTCATAACAAGTATGGCAAGGGCGATGAACATATAAATATCAAGTTCTGAAATATGTACATATGTTGTAATGTTGTTCTACCTTTGGCATGGTGACTAATTAAATTTTGATCGTTTTTGTAACTAATTAATCTACTTGGGAAATCTGATTAGCAATTCTCATTTTCATATTTCTGAATTTTTCTGTCGTGCTTCTTTTTAATATTAAATCAGTCTGTAACTAAGTTCTTTAATCAATTTTTTAAATAGTAATATAGGCTATATTTGATGTAGTCGAATAATCGTCCGTTCAATTTATTTTGTAAATTTAATTTTGGCGCCCAAACCTAACCTGGTATAAATTCTTGTTTTGTTTGGTCACACTGGTTCCTCAAGAGGGCAGGAGAATACTAGCGTCACGAGCACACATCGTTATGGATGTTGTTGAAGATAAATCCTCTCTTATTTTGTCATTTAAATGTACGTATCTTGTCACTTTGTAGTTCTTGTAATTATTAAAATACGAGCGGTATTTAGTCTAATTTCTGATTGGCAATTAGCAAAGACTATCCGGAATTTAGTCTTTCATTTCGTAACCTTCGTGTACTTTGAAGTCTGGACGCCATTTTGCAGGCTGTCCGAATTTCATGAGATTGGAATCATATTTATTTTTCTTTCAAGGGACGGATGAATATACAAGGAATCTGATACGCACAAGGACTGAGAAAAAAGATTATTTTACTGGCAAAAAAAATGCAGCTCGAAATGGTTGGGAGTAAGTATTTTTTTTTAATAGGAATTTATTAGGAAACTGATAAACTAGTGCAGCTAGTGAAAGTGCACTGTATATTTGCGATACATACCATGTGTATCGTGTTTTTTTTAAAATTTATATTTATTCAAGGTGGTTAAAATGTTTGCCAATAACATAAAGAAAACAAAATATCGTATTGATTTGTCACGAAAATGTTGTCTTATTTGAAGATATTTTTACTTTACTTGCTACATTTTTGAATGTGGTATATGAGCAGACGAATTGTATTGTAGAGTGTCTCACCAGTTGTAACACATCCGCCATCTTTTCGAACCAAGTTACTATGACACATCCAAATATTTTCTTTTTCTTTCAATGGCTCATAGTTATACAATTTAGAGAAAGTTCAGATTTTATTTATTTGCTAAAGCATAAAAATTGAAACTACTTTCTAAGGCGAAATAGGTATACGTTGTAATATTACTAATGTGTGATCTGCCTCTGCATGCTGCACACAGCTAGATGCACTTTAGGCCAAATCTGCCCCGATTTCCCCACTAATTTTTGTGCCGATTTAAAGGTGTATTTTGTCTGGTGGCAGCGAATCGCTAATGTCTGCTGCCACATAAACGAATGACTGAGTTTTCTTTGGTGCGACCAGTGGCTGCGGCTCGGCTGCTCCCATGAGCAGTCGAGCCGCAGTCGCGCTCCTTGACTGCAATACCAGCCGTGCCACAAGAATGCTACGCACGTTTCTAGTCGTGGCTACATAAACACCGATTTCGACGATCGGCCGCAGCGATTTCCTGCACACGCGAGCCGCAAACGCGAAACGTGCCAGCTAAACTACACCTGTTAGAATTAGGTTTAGCATTAACTTTTTCTTTTCTGTTTTAGCATTGTATTGATGGAAATAGGCTTAAGTGGGATTGTTTCTGTAAAACAAGCCAAAAAAAAGTGGGATAACCTTGTTCATAAGTATAAAGTAGGTGTTCTTTTTAATTTCACAACATTTGCAAATTTTTATATTAGTTGGGATGTTTGTTTTATATAACAAATGAAAGCATAATTTTATTTTGCTAACAAAAGTAATAACAAAACCACAACATTTTCATCAAATCATTTATGAGCTGCAAGCAAATTGTTACTGGTATATAAATTCCTAACTAATATAATAAGTTGTCCTCACTGCCCAACTGTACTCTTGAATGACTGATGATCCTTGCTCGCACAGAATTTGTATTCATTCTGTGATACCATTTTAGATTTGCTGTAATGATTTAATAAAACTTTTATTTTGTGCAGGAACTAAAAAATGCAAGGATTTGCACTAATGACGATGAAGCCGTTTCTGCATGGCAGTTTTATCAACTGATGGATGAAGCTTTGGGTAATGGACCCCTAGTCACACTTCCTGTTGTTATTGCATCAATAATGGATGTTGGGGAGCCAGGTAGCTCCAACGTGCTGACTATGCCTGCTGATGACAGCTTGCTGCATGAACATCTTATACAAGGGAATGCTACATTTCGAGGTTCTACTCAGAATGTGTCGGATCAGCCTGCAAGAAAGAAGCGGAAAAAGGATAACGATGATGTTTACTTGGAACTGTTAAGGCAAAGCCGTGAGGACTGCTTACGCATGCATGCGACAATGGAAAGGCAAGGTGAGCGAATGATAAGTCTATTTAATGAGCTGGTGAAATCTACTAAGAGAAAGTAAATTCTTTCCATTCACTTGTAACATATGTACATATACGTTCGTTTGGGTTCATGGATGAAATATTATTCAATTTTTATCGTTCTGAATTGATACAATGTTGCCACACATGACATTATAAGCCACATAGTGCAATACGTGATGGAACTGCATGGAATACATTGACGATGTGTGATTTATTAAAAATTAAAGTCTGGGGAAATGTGTTTGCATTTTATCACCTTCGACAAGTCTGGAATTATGTTTGAAATTTTTGTTAAACACCAAATTATACTAGAATTTTCTTCTACGATGAGAAATTTCAACTAATTGGAAATTTTTAAAAAAAATAAATTTTCCATTTCTGTGCAAAAAAAAATTCAAACTTTTGAAAGATATTGTACTAATTGGTCGTGAAAGGGGTTTTGGGGAATTTAAGGAATTAACCTTGAAAGCCTTGTAATATGCTAGTTTTTTCCAGTAAATTTACTGGGTAATCTGTGATAGTTTTAATTTTGTTAAAGACAGATGGGAATATGAACAATAAGTAAACAAATATTAAGTGCTAATTTAAAATTTCCTTCAATAATGTCACTAGGCTCAGAGGCGTAGCGAGGGTATTTGGCGCCCGGGTACAAGGTATAAATTTGGCTTATTTCCCCCCCTTCCCCCCTCCCCCCCTGTCCCCCCAGACACAGTCACTGAGTCAACCTTAAATAAATAGTCAATCTCTCAAAATATACATGCAGTTTTTGATAGAC
>JAQGBW010000718.1:0-35464 GCA_034698625.1 Julus scanicus | reverse complement strand
AGCTAGTAAAGTGGTAAGTAATTAGTTGATCACGTGTCACTTGACTAAATTACTAGCTTAGTGTGAATCAGGCTTAATATCCAGTGACCTCATTATCCGAAATGCACTGGAGTGGCTGAGCCTTCCGTTTCATCACTGTTTTCGAGTGCTCGAGTGTATTGCGCAAGCGTCTGAGGTTGTAAATGAGTTTTCATGCGTGCCTATATTACATTGTAGGCTAATATTGTCCATCCAAAAAGGTCAACGGATGGTTCTTTTCTTCTCTGTTATTGATTGATACTAACTGATTCAGTCAGGAAGTGCTAAACCCTCTTTCCATCTATTCAATGAACGTCCTAAATAGCGTGAGCATTAGACCCTAAAAAATAAGGCCATTTATTAGGCGATCCTGATGATCGACCCTCATGAAACACCAACTCAAGCCTGATCTGACGTAAATGTGGCAAATGGGGAATGTATTTTGCAAAGTCGAAATGGTAGGATGCCAAACTTATACTATATAGTAGGGAAATTGCCAAAGTGTTGCCCAGGGTATTCAAACTTTTCTGATAGGACCTATTCCACAGTTTAAACAGAAATTTTGAACGCCTCAGGCAGATGAGACAAAAAATGTTCAAATCTATATGTTCATTGCATTTTTTTATTAGGGAATTTTTGTCATTTTGTCAAAAATGTAATGCAAGAGCTGTGTCAAAAGCCTCCAGAATTGAAAACTTTAAAAAGCATTAAAATTGAAATAATAAAACATTATTTCAATTTTAATGCTTTTAAAGTTTTCAATTCTGGAGGCTTTTGACACAGCTCTTGCATTACATTTTTCATATCTAAAAGGGTTAGTAATATACTTAAATACTTATGGTATATTACGAAATACTTAAACATGAATATGAAATAATTTTTTGAAAAATGCCCTACAAATAATGTTGTAATGGGAAATTAGGTGTGCCATTTAAAATCCCCTATTTCAAAAACAGTCCATTTCTAAAATGATTGTTTTAATATAAACTTATGTGTACTTGTAAGTATACATGTATTAGCTACATATGAAGGGTATAGTTTTTTCAGTCTGTTGAACCTATATGGAATGGTTTCTTTGTTGACATGGTGACCACGAATAGGAAAAATTCAAAATAATGCAAGATACTGTGGTCATCATAGTCCCATTGTCAAGTTCCAATGGAACAGCAATACGTGTGATAAAAAATGGGGAATATGCTGCGATTATAATGATCTTCATCTTGAACACTAATATCACACTATTCACACTTTCACACTATGAAACACTACTTGTTAAATAACTATTAATTCAGTTATTGATAATAATAATAAACTCATTACATTTCAACATAAATATGTTGTCTGAAAATAGCTTTGTAAGGGTTCTCATGGATCACCATGGGATATAAGTAGTACATACTACAGTTTGAGAACCCTGCCTTACAGAGTTTATTGTATATGAAATACAGTACATTTCATTTAAACGTAAATTCATGCTGTACATTCCAGAGAAGAATATGAAAAAAATGGTGATTGTTTTGTAGTGAAGAGAAGTGATCTAAAATTGACTAATGCTGTTAATGTCATTTTGGTATCATGCCAAAGAGTATCCAATTTGGCGTCGTTTTACGCCACATGATTATAATTGTTTCTATAGTGTGGCTTAATTGCCTAATAAATACGCCTGAAGAAGTGTTGGCTTTTTGGACATCTCGAAACGGATAAAATAAAATGAAAATAGACTTTCACTTCTTCAGGTCTATACAAAACTTGAAATTCGTACTAGTTTTTTTTTCTACACGAAATTGGTTTTTATCCACTCTTCACAAAGGACACGATGGTGTCAATTGTCGTATTGTCATTTTCATGACGAGCATCTATGCATTTCAACTGGAAATTCAGACCGTAGGCTACAACGAATAGACCACTTTTTATATTTCATCGCAGTATTTTCCTCTGTTGTTCACGTTATTATCAGCGAGTGGTATGGTGCGTTTACTTTCAAAATGCTATATTTTTTTATATATTTTGGCTCGAATGGTCATGATCCGGATGCCCATTGGACTCGTTCGTTCGTTTTGAATTGCGGGGGGTAACGACGAACTCTGAATAAAAATACCCCCCACGTTGAAGCCATACGATTTAGTGCCGAATTTTGACCGCGTTGCACCATGCATATTGACACGCATTAAATGTGCGGCGGTTTGCTTGAATAACTTTAACGAATGGAATGGACGAGCATACGGGGCTTTTAAGTTTCCACTACTTAAGGGTCATCCATAAATCTACTCATCCTTCTCGTGAAAATCCATGCTTTTATATACCACAATTCAATTCAATTCTATTTATTTACTCTACTTCAGCACATGTACTGTATAGTGCCATATGGTATTCTCTTAATATGGCATATATGCTACTGAACGATCAATTCCTCATCTCAAATTATTCCAAAAATGTCAATCACACGATATGATACAATGGGGGACTTCTCTATTTCAGAAGAACAAATTTGATAAAAGAATATTGTTTTATATGGACAGAAACGATATTCATATATCAAACTTATGATTGATATAAATTGAACTACGCGATGCATATGCGTGTATTTAATTTTATTTGTACATTTTTTTCTAGTAAAAAAATTTATCTGGCTAGGAATAATGGCCAGGCTTCAGTTTAGGGGCCATTCAAAAAGGACGTCAACGAAATTCCTTCAAAAATTAACCCCTGTCCACATGGTGTCTATTTTAGCCCAGATTCTGGGTAGGGTGTCCAGAAATTTTTTTGGAACGTACAAAGGCCCATCCTATAAATTTCCAATGGCACCCGCCTCACTGCCAATTCCAAGAAATTGCTCCATCTTTTTCTGATTTACAGAAATGTCATAACCTCAAAGGGAAATTCCAGCATAAATTTTTGTTTAACACCTTTTAAATCATAATTCCCGACTTTCCCGAAGAATTCGAGTACATTTGGGACTGGGAACACTTTTCTTTTGGTGTCCATTTTCCCTTTCACTAAATGACTTTAAAACTCATTTAAACAGAAAAAACATGCAAAAAACTGAGAAATACCATCATTAGCGGACGTCCAAAATGGCTTTTCCTCACCCCAATACCCCCTCTTGAGGACGTTATTTTTGAATAGCCCCTTACTGTATATTTTCCTTCAAATTTTAAAATTCTAAAACTGAAATAATTTTAAATTTTTGTTTTTTTCATACAGAGTTTACGGTATTAAATACTGTATGTTCATGTATTTTTCAGAGGTTTTGTGTATCCTATAGGCCGCCTCCTTTAGCCAGTATGGTTCTGTATGGACGATCCTATTTATTTGAAATCGATCTTAAGAAGTACTTTAGTGCACAAAGTTTTTTGTATGTTTTTTATTATTATTATTTGGATATTATACATTTACTTATGCAATTTTCTAAGCATGTAGATGTGCCCATGAGTTGGACATTAAGGATGTAAAATATAGTTTTCCAAGAGCAATACTGTATGCATGCATTTTAGCTCGTTCATTGAAAGGAAATGCCATATTGGACCATAAAGACGGAAACGCATAAAAAAGCCAAAATTTGTGTCACTCATGCATTCGATGCCATAAACATTTCAGTGGTGTTTTTTTTCTTTTGAAAAAACATCAGGTTTTCATACATTGCCTATTTTATGTTCAGTTATGGCTATTTCAAGTTGCTATATTGGACACAATGAAGTCGATATCTACTTAGGATTTGTGAATTTGATATAAAATAACCGCTGCAATTTTTTCATACAAGAGAAACTTTCTTCCAAATACACCATGATTTTTCATCATGAGGTGCTACACGCTCTCTATCCAATTCAGAGGAATTTTCATAAAGGCACACAATATTTATATGATGTCCCAACACTATATTTTAGACCAATTATAGTCCTTCATTTTTTAATGACGCAAAATTGACCGTAGTTTATACCAAAGCAATTGGCAATTGGCGGTCAAAAAGTCTTGCATATTCGTTTATTATTCGAAAAGCAGATGTCGTACAAATCAACTAAAATAGGCAATTTAAAGAGCAGGAAATGTGCTTTCAATTTGCAGAATTCATGTATGCAGAATTTCGAACAAACTATCGAAAACAAAATGGCGCCTCACTTGGAAGCGGTGACGCGAGAGGAACAACGAAGTGCTCGTTTTTCAGTGTTGAAAGGCATGAAACCGAATGAAATTTATAGTGAAATGTTAGGAGTTTATGGTGACAAATGTGGTTCACAAAGTACGGTGTTTAAACTTTAAACACTTGAGTGGTCAAAAATTACAAAGAGACGATGATGTGAAACGTGCTATTCGGCAATATCTGCCTAGCTAACATAACTCATTTTACGAGAGGGGTATAAACAATCTCATCAAACTTTGGGATAAATGTGTAAGCAAACATGGGCCCTACATTAAAAAATAGCAAATTTCCTACTCATTAAAATGGCTATTTCAGTTTTTTTTTGTACGACTTCCGGTTTTCAAATAATAAACGAATATGCAACTTAATTTGACCACCACTCGTATATGGGCTAGTTTAGGGCAAAATACTCATTTCCATAGTGTCATCCTTACACGAAGCCCTCAGATTAAATATATATGGTCTGTATATGAGATCTGGTATATATTTTTTTCCTACATATACTACATCTTCATTCCACTACAACTCATTTATTATCCCAATTTGAGTTCCACAGATCTGTCATTTAACATTTATTAGCTGCGTGCGCTCCCTTATATAACTGTTCGTCGGTGGTTTTCTCATCATAAATATATAAATATATCTATATATTGTATATATTTCACTTTGATATATGCTTTTTTCCCGGGCATGGCATGCCAATATCTGCTATTTTGTTGTCCTATTTACATTGATAGGCGCTCGCTTATCGCTGTAATGTATTTGATACATAATTAATTGATCTTCGTTTATATCTGCCCATGTACAGACAATAAGCCTAATAGGATTGCCGTTTAGTAGACTAGAAAAATGCAACCGTAAAATATTGATCCCCTGTATATATGTATGTGCATCCACCAATGTGGACCATGGCGCTTATTTACACAAAACCCGATCTAGGGACCGTTGCTTTCGGATGGGGAAATACACATGTGCTTAGTGTATAGGATGCATATGTATGTGGCTTATAATTTTTTTTTTCATAAATATCAAGGATGAACGGGCGAGTGAATCAAACGCTAAAATGCATTTTCCCTTCGTCAGATGCTGCATGAGTTAGTCCATATTTTCTGTATGTTCTGGAGCATCCATAAATGATAAGTCCATATGCCTTATATATAAATTTTATATGGTTTTTGAACTAAGCGCTTAACTTCTTATATAGAAAACTGTATATGCCCATACTAGCCAACTCGTATAGGAAAATTCTCCTCTTAAGTTTACAATTGTACATATACTGTATTTTGAGGCCATCACGTACTTATAAACATGAGAAAGAATATGGTTTACTTAATTACCATGGATAGGTTTACTTAAATTTTAAAGCATACACCTTTGAAATCATAAGCAATTAAAAATTTAAACTGTGAATATTATTAATTCATAAATAGCAATTCAAAAGTATTTTTTCTTTGACATCATATACTCAACTGGAGTCTGAATGTAACCTAACTTGCCAAACTACCGAAGTTATAATGTCATCATGCATCATATTGGTGGTTTTGTGGGGTTTTTTAATACAAATTTCATAAGGCCATAACTTGATGGTTTGGTTGGCCGGAAGGTCCAATATGCCTTTCTTGATCTTTTATCCGAATTTACTTATCAAATTGAAATTCTGTTTTCTTTACCTACTTGTGGCACTATATATTACCTGCATTTGGGCAGTGGAATGGCAATGATATCGATTTTTGAAGAAACTATTGGCATCTGAAAAGTCATCTGAAATATCACGAGGCATGATGAAAATGCTTTTTCCATTTTACTTCATTTTATAGCAGACAGACAAAAACTAATTCCAGGTTCAGCCGAAATCAGTTTAAGCTATCATGGTGGTATGTCATGACTTCACAGATGATCAATTATACAATGAAAACTAAAAATGTGCATTGACAGTGGTGTATATGCACATCAACGTAATTTTTTTTTTGATATATAACACAGCAATTTGTGTTAAATTTTAGCAGTACTGTATCAAATAGCGGCGCTTTCCCCCTAGTGGGGAATAAACATTAATGCAAAAAAAATTTTACCAGTATATGGATTTTCACATTCTAAATTTGTTATATTGCATATAAAAAAGTAATTTTACACATTTAAAGAGTGCAAAGCGCAGTTAAAACATATTGTGCGCTCAACTGTGTTACACATTTTTGTGTGCTTTTTTGCATATTTTGAGTTTTCAGTGTAATTGTCATAAATAATGGTACATCGAAGAAAGTTATAAAATTTGCCTATATGTACAATTAATGTTTTAATAATGATTTGTAATCCTATTGTATATTATGTTACATAGAAAATGAAGTCATATCTTAATTAAAAAATGTTGCAGCCCAAGTTAGAATTATTTAGTTATGAACCTCAGTATGATTCTTTAAAATGAAAATAAGAAATTTTGGAAAGTTTCCATCACTCAAATTCAGTAACTGCCCGTGCACGTTGAAAAAGTAAGCTACTTTTATGAACCTACTTTTTTTTTTGCATACATGTCCTGTTGGAGCTTATACATTGCGCAAATGCGAATTTGGCATCCATCTGACCGACCTAATAGGCTTTCTTCGGTACCTTTTGCCCTCTAATTTTTGCTGTAAAGTCCCCGTTGTGGTATGGGACATTCCGGGCCCTAAGTCTATTTAGCCCGCCAGATTTTCCACTTTGGCTTATTTTGGCTCAATGCTGCCGTACATCCCATTACATGCATTTCACTGTTATTCGTTTTGCGTCGAAGAAATTACCCGCAAATTAGCTTTCTAGTCGGCATCTTAGTGCTATAGGCCATGAAATAATGTCAGATAAACCCATCAACAGCACTAAACCTCTGTCACATGCCATGACGAATGGCATAAGTGCATTAAGGCCCACTAGCCGCCACTGGACATCCACAACGCAGCACACTGCCTACACTATAATATCATCTTGTATTTATGGGCTTCAACTACGATTTCAAAAGCACTTCCATATAGTCTCTATACAGTTTTAAATGCATATATTTCATAAGAAGCAAGCCCAAACCCAATGTTTTTTTAAAAGTATTTGATAGTTCAAAAATGTTCTTAGGTTTCATAAAACAGAAAAAATATATATTTATGATAGGTAAATCTGAAATGTTTTTACAAACAACTTCAGTTTAGATATGGACAAATATGTTTTTTATATATTTTTATATGTTGAAATTTAAGTGTTGAACCCCCTAATTCTATTTCTAGTCCATTTGGACAGGAATTCATCAAAAGTGATATTATTTTTAAAAAATGTACTAAAAAATATTTGTAACAAAAATAATTGCACATTTTGATCTATGCCCAAAATTCTATAAATTATATAGATGTATACTTCAATATTTTAATACGATTTTGAGGAATTATTCTCCATGTTTCATGCATGGTACAAATGACATTTGTTTTTATTACTGTTGCATTATTGTAACAAGTAATTTCAATCATACTCGAAATTATTTTTATATTGAAAATTTGATTTGTATAATACATGTATATTTCACCATTTTTAACACGATTTTGAAGAATTAGTCTCCATGTTTTAAGAGTATGCACATGAAATTTATTTCCATTACTATTGCATTATTGTAACAAGTAATTCTATTCAAGATTTTATAGTCAAAATTTGACTTGTAAATGCATGATAATATGCAATACATGTATATTTCAACATTTTACACGATTTTGAAGAATCAGTCTTCATGTTTTATGGGCAAACACATGCATGTCATTTATTTCCAGTACTATTGCAATATTGTAACAAAAAATTTCAATCATACAAGAAATTATTTTCATATTCAAAATTTGACATGCAAGCAACAATTTCTAAATAGGTACAGATTATTCCAAATAATTCAAAAAATATAAACTGCATCAATTTCAGTTAGTGATCACCCCTTATTTAATAATGTTGCGATATATTGTCTAACAGAATTATATCTGGCTTCCACCCTGCCCTAAATAAAAGCCCATTGTTCGAAAGGCCATTTTTCTCACCCTGTAGCTATCGAGACACGTCCTTTGCTATTGCCTGAATGATCTTAAATCTTTAACTTCGTTGTCTACTTAACTTGGCTATAACTGAGTTGTACCATATTGACAAAACAACTCGAATGACCCTAATCAGTCAAGCGGTCAGAAGTATATTCGATGGTACACAATGCGGAGAGGAGAAGGAAATGTATAGAGCAAATGTAACATTACTGAATCGGACATCCGGTCAACATTCTTACTGGCCAATATCAATCCTAATGGTGCTCGATTCCTGCTGCAATGGATCTTCTAGTGGTTTCTTGTTGACATTAACTCGAGTAGTTTTCCCTCATATAACTAATGCATGTTTCAAAGAGAGACATATAGGATTCTGCGTTCAGGGTTTATTATACTTTCGTCCTCAAAAATTTCAACTTGAACGACTTAAGAAATTATTGGAAACGAAATTGTCGTTTGAGACCTCGAAAATTCATTTTTGGTTATTTATTAAACTAAGTCAACTCCAAATCGTGCACTTTATGCCTTAATAGCTATGTCGGTCAATTGCACACTGCTTCGCCTAATAATGATAATAACGAGAGTGCTGCTGCTCGTAAATATCATATATAAACATCGTTAAATGAATTACTGTCTTTCCGTTATGTTTTCATACATTTCGAGCAATGTATTTTATTTTATGGTCCTAACAAGCCACGTTTCATAGAATCACTTAGGGTCCATCCTGAAAACATGCTTCCATGATTATTTATCATAATGAGGATTACTGCTTGATTAGAAATAAGTTTTGAATGAGATTTTTTTATGAAATGATTTGGTATGATTGTCCAAATTTGAATTCGATCAAACTACTGTATACGAAATTTTCGTGGTCACGGATTAGATTTCATAAGGATTTGTCCAAAAAGTTAATGCGCGCATGCGCAACGAGCAGCTAAAATCCATTTCGAGACCACAGTGAATAATACATGCAGTACAACATCGCTAACCCGAAGTAATTGGGACCAGGACCTGTTCGGTTAATCCCAAATTGTGCTATAAATATAAAAAAATGAGAAAGCATTAGTAATAGGAAATTATAGATTTTTTACATATGCCCATTGTGTAAATATACAAATGCACATGTATTAAATACATGGAGTTGAACCATGCTAATCCGAACTGCGGTAATTTTGACCGGAACCTGTTCGGATTTTCCACAGATTTTTTCACCCCGAAAAAAACATTAAACATACATTATGATCTCGAAAAAAAAAATCTCGGAAAAAAAAATCTCGTATCAAAAAACATCGAAAATCAAAATCTCGAAAGAATAAAAATCTCGAAAACCAAAATAGCGAAAAAAAAATGTTAAAGTACCAAGCACGTGAAAAATCTATTTCCTAACCCAACCTGACCCAATGGCGAGTTGAACACCATATACCTGAAGACATAAATCGCACGAGTTTTGATTTATTGGATGATATACTGTCGAGATTTTTTTCACTCGAGATTTTGCCTCTCGAGATTATTTTTAAGTTATTTTATATTTCGAGATATTTTTTCGAGATATTGATCTAGCACGACATTATGCATATATATTAATTTTTTTTTTTTATTTTATTTTTTTATTTTATTTGCTATATAAAAATAAATTTTGTAAAGTTTTAAAGCTGAGACTAAAATTGATGATTTAAAAATTTCAAGTTTCTTATTCTACCTCAAAGAAGGGCCTCACAATTTTTTCAAAAACCATGTCTACATAAAGATCAAAATTATTAGACTAAATATTACAGGCAGTACAGGTCCTGGATGCATCATCACAATCTGATGTTCTATATGAGATTCAGCCTGAATCATTCAGGCATTTACCATGTGATTTTTGGTTGTACTTAAGGGATTTTTTTTAAATTATCGCGTTCACGCTTAATCTGTTTCGAACATCCCCTTAATAAGTTCCATTCACATAATCTTCCCTCTGCCAATATGTTGTATCCTATACATACTGTATAAATATACAAGTGTATCCCCACTAAAGTCGATTTTTGTGTATGAGTGGTCGCTGCTAAGCCGTGCGCGACACCCCGATAATTCAGGGTGAGTGGACTTGCGTGGATGGGAGTTTAGGGACACATTGGTCCAAATAGATTAAATACTTTATTTCTGCCGCGATCCATTCAGTAGGAATGAATGGCGAATGGATTACAATTGGATAATGGATGGCTGGTGACAAAATGAATTAGCAATACATACATTTTAATTGGGAGACGGAGATATGGCGCTCCAACTTTTCGTGGAAAGGCGCTGAGGGACTCCGTATGAACCGTGTGAAAATTAAGAAATATAGCTTTATAATAAATAGAACAAATTAGTGTGCTGCATTTGCAATTGGATCGTCAGCCTCTTTCAAATCTTTTTCTATATATCTTCATAATTTTGAAGTAGATACAGTATTTCGAGATGTAAATTCCAGTATGGCGGTTTTCATCATCAGTCCACATGATAGAAATCGAAAGGCCCACTATAAGAGTAGAGGGCCATTCAAAATGGACGTCCTCAAGAGAGATGGTTGGGGATGGGGTTGACATGTGGACACCATGTAGACAGGGGGATGGAGTGAGAAAGCCATTATGGACGTCCACAATATAATGATGGTATTTTTCAGTTTTTGGTGTTTCTGTTTGAGTTTTAAAGGTCACAGCTGATCACACCAGAAGAAATGCATGTGTCCCCAGTCCCAAATTTAATTTGCTTTTTAAAACCTCGAAAAAGTCGGATTATTATGCCTAAATTTGTGTTAAACACCGATTTATGATGAAATTTTTCGATTTTAGGTCAGGAAATTTCCGTTAATCAGAAAAAATCTGGTTGGATTGGCTTTCTGAACACCCTACTTAAAAAAAAAAAAAAAAAAAAAATTAAGTACGTCCATGAGGGGGCAGGGCGGGAGGGAGAGCCTGGCCTGCGCTAAAATGGACACCAGGGGATCGTGGGAAGAGAGAATGAAGGAATTTCGGGGACACCTGCACTCATACTGGCTTAAGTATTAATTCCTAATCAAACTTGATTACATTAGTATTCATAATTTTAGATTTCATTAATACTCAAGGACACTTGTAATTACACATTGTGAGTACGTGAGTCGTGAGTCGAGTGCATTGTACCCGTACGTTTTGAGTAATCTTATACTTAGTATGTACTCAGTACTCTTGAACTCGCTGCTCAAATGTATGCAATATACTCAATTACCGCCCAACACTGGTGAATAACGACCAACACAGCGTTTTTAACATTTTTTTCAACTCAATGTACACAAAATGGAGTTAAAATTCAAGATTTGAACAAAGCCATTCCAAGAAGTTTATATTAAATGCAAAAGTTGGTCCAGCACCAAATTAATGAAAAAACATGTACTAGCTATATAACAAGTGTTCATGTTTTTCTGTCCACCCTCATGTATATTTTATTTTTAACGGATGCTGAGAGGTGGCCATGTCGAGACATGTAACAAACACGAAGGGAGGTCTCGTTGTAATTCATTGAAATATGTGCATATGGCGCATGCAGCAACATCAAGCGGCATGTCTAGTTTACTCAGCCAATTTGAAAATAATTTCCCCTTCACTTTGTGTATTCAAGTTTCTCCGTTCAATCCCAGCTGAATGAAGCCGAACCCTCGTAATGCAATTATCGAACTGTTAAATATGCCAATTAATGGAATTAATAAGTGAAATGCTAATCGCGTGTGTCTTAACTATCCTGCCGATAATGCAATTAGCCAGGTTTGCAGCGCAAATTAAGCTATATCAATTTACATCGCGCAACAGTCATTAAAACTTGCAGCTTGATCACATTAAAAAGCTTCGTGACAAAAGGAAATAAAGGGAGAACGGAAATAAATCCCTAAGCAACTTATAATAAATTATCGTGGAAATTACACGCGTACTCGTCTATTTCATGATTGAAAACGCAACTGAAATTAGTCAGGACACGCTCTTTGTTGTCCAACTAAACAACAATGGACTGATCAAGTCATGCCGCCAAAACATGGGATGACCAGAGAGGGGACAACCATAGAATCTTTCAACGGCCCTTAACGAGCTTAAGAGACCTGCTGTCACGATAGAATATTGTTTCAAAACACTTACTGAATGAGCGACTTTTGTCGTCGTCCAGACCAACACAACCAATAAGAAATACTGTGATGTACAATGTACATTTATAGCTGTAATTTCAACACAGCTTGACACTGGCTTTCTAAGACTAAAATATTCTGGCACTTATAAATTATCAACAATTAAGTTAGGTTTGGTTAGGTTAGGTCCGGTACTGTAAAGAAAAAGCAGGTTCTTTTTTGGGGGTGAGATAATTTATAAGTACCAATATTCTTGTCTTAGCACATGTACATATAACAATATGTTAAAATTCCAAATAACTTTGTAATAGCTTAAGAATGAATTAATAGCTTTTAATAGATTTATTTTTCAAAAAAATGTAATTGTACCGTTTTTACACTTATGAATTTTTTGAAAATTGTATAAAAATGAAATGATAGCCTTATATACAGTATAGTTGTGGGTGGGTCCCATTTATATCCTGGCAACCAATGTTTTTAGTCTTAGCCCGCCGCTGGACCCACCTACAACTATGTGGCTATCGTGTAATTTTCATAAAAAAATTTAAAGGTGTATAAATAGATAACAAATGTAAATGCAGATTGTTATTATTAGAATTTTTTAAATTTTAAATAATTAGTGGAAACGTTTAAGGCGCACACTTATGTGTCACTTATGCGCACACTTATAAAGCCCCACTTGCCATCGGGCAAGCTGACACCCAAAAATGTCCTCCATTGGTTGTGAAATAATATGTAATGTAATAGTACCTATATTGCTATAAAATTTCGCTAGAAACTGTTTAAAACTTATACGAGTCCATTCCAAGAAGGAGCTTGACTGTTCTGAAAGGAAATGTTGCTCCTATACCATATTTAGTGAAAAACAAATGTGGATTTGTAACAAGTGTTAACATTATTTTACCTTCGCGTTTTTGCGACGAACCAACGCCTTAGATTCATCGCTTATTTCGCGAATAAGCGGAAAATGTAAAGAAAAATGCCTATGCAACTCTGGTTCACCCTATGTTGGAATATTGCACTCCTTTGACTTCCTTTAGCTAAATGAGGATGGACACACTATGAAGTTAAAGGCCATTTTGGGACTTAAATGTCATAGTGTGTCCGTAGTATTACAATATGGCATTTATTTTCTGACTATATAGGGTACTGAGTTGAATTGAATTGATACGCACAATTGCATAAATCAACTAACGTTGATCCTGAACTAAAGTTGATTCCAGTTGGTGCAAGCCATGAGTGACAGTCCACCATCAGAGAATTAGCTCGTTATGAAATTACTGGTCAAGTTGGCAGTTTGCTGAATTCTGACACTTTTCTCGAAAACTTCTCCCAAAAGCCATGGCAAACGATTAGAAAACATTTTAAAGCAAAAGGAGCGTCACAAGCGCACTCTATATTCTATTTATTTTGATTTATGCGCTATTAGAGCAGAGTGATCAGGTGGTCGGTGGCGTTCCGATGGCCTCTTGTGACACGGATGCATTTAGATGGCGTACGACAGGCGACTGCTGCAGGGGAGGTAAAATGAGTGCTATAATGAATATTTAAGTATGCATAAAGTGAGGGAGATTTATATCCATTGGCAATGATGTACGAGCTGGCAAGTCGTAACAACGCGCCCAATTCGTCAGAAAAATAGATCCCGAAGTATATGGAGTGCTATATAGAGAGGGAGTTAAATAATTAAAAAGAAAGAATTTAATAACCTCTCCATTTGAGACCTTGTCAAATAGGCGCTTTTATTTAATAAAGGTATTAAACATCGGGGCTTTATCTGTTTAGATGTAACGTTGATTTAGTGGTTAATGGGATGCATGAATAATGCACCTGCAGGCTTTATGAATTATGAAAATAGAGATCCTCTTCTGGCTTCCAGTAATTCCATAAATGAGAGTGGGCCAGCCGAGGATCCATTAGGCCTCCTGCCCACGGTTCAGCGTGTATACACGATGTACAATCGAGTGCAATAATTTGCAGGCTAAAATGAGAGGATAACAAAATTAAAGACGCATGAAATAATCATGAGAGATTAGAAAGTGCACATATAGCTTGAAAGAGAAAGATGCTGTTGTTTGGTTTTTTTTATCCCCTTTTTCTTCTTATTCGTGTTCATCCTGTGTGTCTTTCCTCCGCATTATAATGTAAATGTTGCCAAATTGAAATTTAGCTGATATATAATATAAAGCGATAAATATTTGATGACAATATACACTTAAGAATTATGCTCGTCGATGCGATACGAGTTTAGGTTTTGCAAATCATGCGTGAATTCGCGAGACCAATTAATACGCTAAAGATTCTCAAAAATCCATGATGGACTTATGCACAGTTACGTCACTGTGGTATCACGTAGGTTGTTTTAATATTGGGGAATTCATAATGGATATCCCCAAAATTCCTTCAAAAATAGACCTGCCAACATGGTGTCCAGTTTAGCCCAGATCCCCTTCTTCCCTGTAGATGTTCCTCATTTTTTCTCTTTTTTTCTTTATTTATTTATTATTTTTTTTGAAAAGTAGTGTGTCCAGAAAATTTGTTGAAACATTCAAAGGCCCATACTATAAATTTCCAAGTCCCCCTCTCGCAGGCAATTCCGTGACATTTTTCCAGACTTTTCTGATTAAGGGGGATTACAACCTTATCCCTTTCAACAGGAAAATTTGCAAAGACACTCACAGTCAAACAAAAAAAGATTAAATAAAAATAAAAATTGTTTAAAATAGCTTTATAACTCAGCAAGGTACTGATCGTGTCATTTTCACGTTAAAATAGTAGATTTTTTAAAAAATGAAATTATTATTTGGATTTTTGCACTCACAACTTGCCTATCTCATGCTGCCACCTGCTGGCAGCGTGTGCAAAATAGCGAATATTTTTCAAACTTGTATATTAATTTTAAAAAGTCTACCATTTCAAAGTGAAAAACAACATTAAGAGGCCCTTGCTGATCTATCAAGCCACCCCAAACAATTCTCACCTCCACCCAAACCTCCCTTATTCAACTGTGAGTATGTTTGCAAGCCCGACCCATTGAAAAGAATAGGGTTGTGATCCCTCTTAACGGAAATTTCCTGACCTTGAAGGGAAATTCCAGCATAAAATTGGTGTTTAATGGATAATACATAATTAAGATGGTGTAGAAAGTTCAGCGGACGGGACTTGCTAAAATATCTACAGTGTACATTTCCATTCACCCTGTAAATTCGTATATGAATTTTATCCTAGATGAAAGGTGTTTATTATATCTTAATTTCATTAGTTTCTCATAAGCTGTTGGCACTAAATTAACGGTCATTACATTCACCCGAGCGCCGTACCTTTCATAACTGAATGACGTCACTTCTTGACCCTTTACTCTTCATCCATCATTCGCTCGTCCAATGTCTTACTCACCATCGTGAAATTTTTATACACTTTGCACCAATGAAATTATGATCTTCGGCGAACGTATACGAGTGGATGCATGCACTCGAGCGCAAAATCTTCATTAATTTGCGAATTAACTTAAGTAAAATTAATTACTCGCGAACATTAACTCCTGACATATACACACGCGTGTGCATACATTACGCCAAGCGCTCAGTTTATGAAATGTCAGATTTAGGAGTAATCCCACATGATTGTTTATTTTTATATCTTCAAAAACACGGTGTTTGTA
Organism: Julus scanicus; assembly: GCA_034698625.1. Taxonomy (NCBI): domain Eukaryota; kingdom Metazoa; phylum Arthropoda; class Diplopoda; order Julida; family Julidae; genus Julus; species Julus scanicus. The sequence continues at coordinate 19,508 of JAQGBW010000718.1, read as the reverse complement.
CAAAAAAGTCCGACTTAATTTTCAGGAGGCCTATTTGCCTGATTAATTTTCTACGCCAAACGGTATACGTTTTTGTAGAACGACTGCTTCCCTTTCTCCTTTCACAAGCGTGGTTTGATGTCAAATTAATTGTATTAATATCAAAGTGATAGACATATTAAACGACAAGTTTATTTTACCCGCGAATACACACGCTAATTTGCAAAACGCAAAATGAAAAATATCATATTTAAATTATACAGCACCGCATCCTATACGCTTCTCCAAGTCAAAAAAACGAAATTGTATTATTTCCAAGCGTTGTTAACGAAGAAATATACAGTGTAGTTGTTTTGATAACAATGAAGTGGGTGATTGGCCAAGTTTGGTTTTTGTGTACAAGATGGCGCAGTATAAATGTCCAAATAATGCCCTTATATTTTTTAATGTTTTAAAATAAACAAGTTTTTCTTCTACCAAACACACAAAAAAACATTTGTACATTGTACTAGATTTCATTATAAATTTCATCCAATTTAAAAGCAGATTTGTAAAAAATCAACTGAAATGGGCATGTACGCATGCGCTCTCTTCACGACCTCGCGAAAATATAACTTTAGCTCACATGAACATACTTGTATAGTTCCAGAGACATAAAGGGGAATTTTTTCGTTTGTATTGTAAAATCTCGTGTTGTATATCAGAAATTCATGCAATTTCATGACATACAGAATAAAAAGTTTCATAAAATTTTATGAAACTGATTGGATACAACAAAATTTTCAACAATTTTCATATCATTGCACACTAAACTATTTATATTGAAATAAGTGGAAATCAGGTAATGAAAATAATCCGATTTTTATCAAAACAATATAAACAATAATTTTCAACCTTTCCCCAACTTTTGTTGCACACCTTTATACTCTTTAGGGCACACCAGTTGAAAAACACAGTAAACTGAATGATCTTATTTAGTTTAACTTTTTCTGGAAGGGAAGGGGTAAATATAATTTTTTTGTGGAAAATTCCTCCCATATCCCTTTCTTTCCCCCCACATAATGCGTTTTCATGCAAAACGAGTGTTTAGTTCTTTCGTGTGTGTTATATAATAATAATGACACATTAACAGGGTCCATTGTCTGAGAGAAAAGAGATTCGTCAGTCCCAATTAACATCGATTAGTTTTCCCATGCGTTTTAAGAGCCGATCCTCCGCTAAACATAGCATCTACTTTTCATTCCCACCTGCCAGAATAATTTAGTAAGTTTAGGAGTTTTTTACGCCTCCTGCCAATCTCCGAAAATGATACGCAACACGACTAATAGGAAAACGCTGACTCTTATTATTATGCTACAACGTAAGCCTAACCCGCACTTTTCATTTTTTCCTCTCCCTTTTTCCCTCTCCCTTTTTCCCTCTACACACGTTGGGTGAAATAAGAAACGCTTTCATACATAGACTATGAGTGATTTGTCCCGTACGGGAATCTAATTTACTTGATTAAGAATTCTCATAGATCATTCATATAGCAAAATTAAAATTATTACTTTAGTAACGGTTTTTATCCCCCCTCGTGTCTCTCCATTGCGTGTCACACACCATTATACGGCTATCTGTCAAGGGTTTAATCCTAGGATACAAAAATGATTGTCAAAAAATGCCAAGGAAATTAATACAGAACGAGACAAATGAGAATACTTTATTTTTCTACTTCTTATTAACGTGGCATTTTTTTTTAGAAATAAGGAATATGCATTGGTAGATAGATAATTTCAAACTGTCATATTGGACCACGTGAGATCAGAGTAAAATAACGAGGATGGAATAAAAAGCATCCATTTTAAATGAAGATTTTGTATGGTACTATATTCGTAGCCTATAAATTCGCAATTAAATATAAAATAGTGCTTCTCCTATATATACATATATATTTAATATTACATTTTCCATATTATCAACTGCAGACATTCGTACGTTCGGTATCGTAAATAACATTCTTGTTATTAAATCCCGATTTACTATAAAAATTGTTAACCACACAAATTGAGATAACAAACAAATTTCAGGCCAATGTTCGGAGTGAATTGTATTTGGACCTACTCTCAATATGATTTTTTGCCATGAACCCCGATGGATCCATATGTAATTTTAAAAATACGAGTAAATAAATTTACCAAATAAGTTTAAAATGTAATGTATACTCTTTTTGTTCTAAAAATGATGTATGTATTTATTAGCCTTATAATAAATACATGTAATTTTCAATTCAATTCAACTCAGTACCCTACAGTCAGCAAATAAATGTCATATGGTAGGGAGGTTGTACCCAATCATTTCAGGAGAATGCTCCTACGTCAGTAGCGACTTAGACATAATTGTTAAATTGAATTTTTACTAAATCTGGACTTTCGCCAGGAAAGCTATTCCATCGTCTAATCGCATGCAAAAAGAAGGACCAACAGTAAGCATCCGTCTTGGCACAAAGCTATAGGCCAAAGGATTTGAGTGATTATGTCTGCTCTTATAGTGGTCGTTAGGCGTTAAAATATGGGAAACAAGATGTGAATTACAAGAAAAATTAAAACGTTTGAATAACCCCATAGATAACTTTTCGCGTCTGGCCCTCAACGTGTCCCAATTTAGAAAGTGGAGCATTTATGTCACACATGCGTGATGTTGGTAACTGCTAATAATTTTCTACAAAAAAGCGCATGTGCATTTTCCTCGAAGTCCACATTAACTCTGATAATCTTGCTATCTTCGAATTTATCTAATTTAACTTTGTATTTATTACCAGTACTTTTAACCATTATTTTGATAAAAATTGATAAATGTGGAAAAGTATGAATTCTTTTGCAATGACTAATTTTCATGTACATAAGCTGAAAATATCCTCAAATATTTATTTCTTTTAAAAGTACCTCGCTTTGAAGCAAGTTATGCTGAGACTGAACTAGCGCCACTTATCATGGTTCCCTGCCTTCAAAGGAGCGTATTGCAAGCGCCATTGCTTTAAATGTTGTTTCAGCTTTTATAAGCTTTCCCTTCGCCCCAACCAGACTTTTGTCTGCTCATTTGTGCGCTGATCGCACAACTAGTACGCATGCGCGAAGTTAAGCAGAGTCAAATATATAAGGAGGGAACACTATCCCTTTCAATGGGTAAAATTGCAAAGACACTCACAGTCAAACAAAAAAAAAGATTAAATAAAACTAAAAATTGTTTAAAATTGCTTTATAAATTAGCAAGGTACTGATCGCGTCATTTTTCACGTTAAAATTGTAATTTTTTTTAAATTAAATTATTATTTGAATTTTTGTACTCACAATTTGCCTAAATCATGCTGCGTGTGCAAAATAACAGACATTTTACAAACATATGTATATTAATTTTAAAAAAATCTACCATTTCAAAGCGAAAAACAGCAAAAAGAGGCCCTTGCTGATCCCTCAAGTTATCCCAAACAATTCTCACCCCTCTTCCTGCATTCAACTGTATCTTTGCAAGCCCGACCCATTGAAAATGATAGGGTTGTGATCCCTCTTAAGGAATATTTAAACATTAAATGCATTAATAAATCTTCGATGTATAAAGATCATTTGCCAAACATAATTTTGTCAACAATTAGAATAAATAAAACTCCTGTATCGAAAGTATAATTACAGTTGTTAATAACATAGAAATGTGCAATCTACTACTACTATTTTGCTGTTGAATTTATATTTGCTTTCCTTTCTGCAAAAAGCAATTCTTCAAAAAAATTCAAACAAACAATATTACGTTTTGTTAAAAATGATTTAACATTTCTAATGATACAAGGAAAAACATTAAACAACATTGTGCTGGTATATAAATGGAAATTCTCCAACCACCACAAAACAGGCATATGCAGAAATAGCGCTTAATACTCCTAATTTAAAGAGAATATAGTTTACACTCTACTAAACCAAACTGCAAAAACTAGAATTCATATAACTAGAGTAATAAACCCCTGGGTATTTGTGTTTAATAATTACACATATATTACAATTATAAAATGATCAATTATAGATGTGCATTGTTTCACAATATTGTAAATGAACTATATAACAGGTGTATAATTAGTAAAGTGATCAATCGCATACCCACAATGACAAAAACGCAAACTATTACATATATTTCAATTCAGAAATTATCTGTTTATTCTTCTCAGCTGCACTCAATTGAATTATTATTATATTAACATTCTGTCTCATGTTTTAATAAACGAAGAATTTGAAAATTGATTTGAAAATAAGAAGAAATGCAGATGCTAATTATATCATGGTTTACTTCCTTTATTTCTAACCTTGTGGGTGTGAGGTTTATCACCCTTTAATAAACCGGCCATTTAGAACAGTGTACTGGAATTAAGCAGGCTACAATGAATTTATAACAGTGCATTTCGGTGAATGCTGCAATACAGCACACACACAAAAATTCAAACTTGACAAATCTAGTCATTACTAAACAGTCACATGATAGAAAGGAAATTTTTGCTTTATGTTATAAAAACGTTCTGTTGCATCAATGCCACTGACATTATTGGTTATATTCTAACATCTATTTCTGTCAGATCACTGCTGCCCAGTGCAGCACACTTGATAATCTTAAATCCGCAAAAAATAATTGAAAAAGGTGTAAAATGTGATTATTTCATTACTCAGTATATAATATTGGTTGTTAATCGTCCATTTTTTGGAGCTCCAGCTTGAATAACTTCTTCCAAATTATTGTCCAATGGCCGATACTGGTTCGTGTTTGGTCTTCTGCGTCTTTCTTGCCTGCCTTCCACAATTAACGCCAAAATCTGCATGGAGAGCAAAATCAAAATCAATTATTTAAATCATAGAAAAACGATGGTAATTTTACAAAATGTGATTGAGTAATTTCAACTTGAAAGTTTTTCAGGGACAAGGCCTTTGTTTATTAATCACTTTCATATAGTAATTTTAGTAAATGTGTTCTTTTAAAATTGGGTTTAACACATGGTGCTGTTTATATGAATATTTTTATATGCACATTTTTTTTCCACAAAAAAAAGGTTGTTTGTTTATTTATTATATTGGCTAATTTATTCAAAACGGGCCAAATGCCACCGCTAGCTAATGAACCTCCATGGCCTATATGGGACCTTGTTTAATATGCATTAAGTCATATACTGTACATGGAAGTACATCTAAACCTTTCTATATGGTCACTCTTTATAATAACCGCTATACCTACCTTTTTTAATTTGACACTTATTCGATTTACGGCCCACGCCAAAAAATGTGATAAGTTACCCCAACTTGCACAAACAAAGTTGGATTTGGCTAACAATAAAACAACTCATAGGTTTCACTTCGTTTAAGTAGGCAAAAAAAAAAAAAAAAAAAAAAAATGAAAACCACAGTGCAGAAAGAATTGATTTGTTATACGGATTTTCACTTTAAGGCCAACTTTTCCGAAACGTATCTAGGCTGTAAAGTGAGGTATGGGTATATCGTTTCATTTAAAAAATACAGTTTAATGCAGAGTTCATATATTTCAAGAACTGTCCTATATTTTGAATACAAATGTTATTCCTTCGTTGTTATAAATGACATTGAATTTAAGATGTTATTCTTACCTTCTGTTTGTTGTGGAAAAGGACGTACATTACGATGCACATTCCAACCACAGTCAAAAAATAAATGAAGAAATGGCTATCCCCATTATCGAAATCATCGGAACCAATGGTTTGTTTAGGGTGTTTTATCTGCGGTTTAGTTTCACCTTTTGTAGTTTCACTTTTTTCGGCAGTTTTATCTTCTGCTAAATAAAAATTTGCATGACCAACATTAAATTTAAGAAACGTTTGGAACTAACAGAATACAAAATCAAGCAAGTTGAACGTCTCTACCTGGCGCATCCATGTCGGGTTCATCATTCTTTTGAGGGCTTTCCATCTCATCTAGTAAACAAAAAAACTTTGTGGTTATGGCAAGGTCTGCTGCACCATGTTAAAATTGCTTTGAGTTACTGTAATGTTTAATACCTCCATCGTTAACACCATCATAACCGGTGAAGTCTCCATCTGGAATTTGTTTGTTGTTTAAATCGAATTGATTGTCGTCAGCATTTTGACTGTCAACATCTTTGGGTATGCTTGGAAGTGGGACTTGGGGTCCCTTGGGTTTGCTTATCACTTCTTGTTCATGTTCTGAAGGAGTAGGTTTATCAGAACTCGACACTGGTGGCTTCTTACCGGGCTCTGACTTATTTTCGGTTGTTTTCGCAGGTAGTGGAGGTTTAGGTACGTGTATTGTTGATGGGGGACTCTGTGGAAGTTTGGGGCCTTTTATTTCTGGTATCAGCGTTTTACTGTCGTTTAAAGATGACGCAATTTTTGCAGTTTCATTTATTGAAGAAATGCTTGTTGAAGGCATATTCTGCACATCTTCAACAACTTTCGTCTGAGTATGGTTGGTTAACGTTTTTTGCGGAGGTTTTGTTGTGTTCTCAGTTGAAGGTTTTTCGATATTATTCAACGGGTTAGATCCATTTTGTTGGAGAATTCCGCTTTTAACATCTGCCGGTGCAAATGCAGGTTGAGATTCTGCAGTTTTGGAATCATTATTCAAATCAGTATGGGTTTGATTCGTTCCATTGTTTATTACTTCTGTAAAAAATAAAAAGAGAATGTGAGGGATCACACTGCTAATGTTGTAAGCTAAACATTATGTTCCAATTTATAAAATCTTGACAATCTCTGTAACTATTTTCCAAATTGAGTTTGTTGAAGGATGACATTAGCACATGATTACTACATCATAAAATTAAATATGCACAATATTTTAGTAAAAAACCACTGGGCTGATGAGTCCCAGACTTCAGCTCATTGGATGTTTGGGCAGCACAATATGCTCATGGGATATTCGGTCAAGCGTGTGTTTTTAAACAAGCGCAGTAAACTGAAGAAATATAATAAGCTTACGTACTTTTGTTCGGTTTGCCAATTATTGTATGCCTTAATTACCATTTCCCCAAATATCTATCTGTCATGACCTATATATATATATATTGTCCAAGCGTATCTTGACCCTTGAGCAATTGTCCACATGCGCAAACGCCTGCCTGCTTTAGCTTATGACTATGACCTATTATTCAATAAGCTTCCTGGAATCCACCCTTTGAGCTTAAGACCAGACACCTGGAATGATATATTGCAAAATCATGGCATCTTGGCATACCTTACCCGTAATGTAAGAATATCCCAAGCCAAATAACAGCTAATATGATGATTTCTCCTCCAACATAACATATCGTAACTGCATGTCCAATTATGCTACAGAATTTTGTTGTAAATCTTAAATTGCCAAATAAAAACTGGGAACGGGTTCTGAAGTAAATGAACCTAAACTTCTAACTAAACTAACTAAGGTTGTGAAACCTTTTTCAAATGTCATTCGTCATTATTAACGAGAAATTAAAATGTAATCCATATTCAAACTTGCATCAGATGCATTTACATGTGAAGTGTGTCTGCTCTTTGTTGTCCTAACTAGTTGTATCCAGAACACCTTAAAACCGCTCCTTAATCAAATTTCGGATAAATAAATTCAATTTTCAATGATTCTATTTATAACATAAAGAAGAATTACGGTTCCATTATAGCGAAATTAGTTAAAAAAACGTGCTTGTGATGTCATACTTTAAATGTTCTCAAGATAGTTTGTTCACGTATACTTACGCCTACTCCCTGGAAAAAAATAAAACATCACATTACTCAGTATTGTACATCATAGTTACCTCTAGAAGAATTCTGGATTGCTGCAGCGGTAGTTTGGTCAGTTATTAATAATGTGATCAAGAATAAATATAAATGCCACATCCTAAATAACCACCTTTCAGCACAAGCCATTATACAAGGAATAAATTTTTTACGTAACTTTTTTAACGCGCCACCTGGCATTGACTTTACCAACTACTAGTTTCGCATATTTTGGCTTGGTGGCACTACAGTAGAAATGGTTGGGGGCGGATGGTGATGTTGCCATCTCAAAGTCTTGTTTGTTCGCTATCTTGAGTCATTTTTGTTTTGCTCTTGCTAGTTTCGTGTTGCGCCGTCTTATATCAAGTTCGCTTGTGTGTAATCCGCGTTATCTGTTACTTCTCTCGTACAACAAAACTAGTTTCAATTTTCAAAGTCCCTAAAAAAGTAACTCTCGGAACTTTATTCACGCTATGGACTGATGTGTACGGCTAAGCCTAAATGCACATTACGGGAGTTTTGGATGGCATGCAGGTGATGAAAATATAACTATATTTGTGGGTAAGTAAATTAACGATATATACTTTAATTAAAGAATTCTCGAAATTGACAAACTTGGATACTGCAATGTTTAAAGTATAAAAACTTCATGCATAAACATATGGCAAGAATGCGGGTCATCACCACAAACTGACATTTTATTATACAGAAGATTGGTATTCAGCGCAAGCATGTACTATGTTCGTTTTGCCGTTGGTAATAGGCCAAAATCATGGCTTAATTCTACCAAAAGACTATCTTGTAATGAGTAATTAGTTGGTAAACTTAAATCTATGAATATTTGAGACTTCTATATAGACCATGACATAATTTACGGTAATGTAGTTATAATCAAGGCTACTATACTGATATGGGAAATTTCTAAGATCAAAGCGCATTTTATCTATATACATGAAAATGTTGAATTTGACAGCATGATTACTATGCTGCTGCATATTTAAATCAAGTTTTATCTGGCTTCAAAAATAGCAATAAACACGTACCAGTCTATTAAAAATAGGATCTTATACTTTATTTTATTACTAGTCTGTCAGATGTCAGGGAATTTCAACAAAAAACTTTTATTTATATACATAAGTTATATACACCAGTTTTATAGAATGCAGTCGTGCCTCTCCCAATTCACGTTTATAAGGATGCGATTTTAATGGCGAAATTTCATTGACCATCCTAGATAAAACTAGGACGTTGCATAACTGAAAGTAACTTGGGGAAACTATTTCCCATAATTTTTTTCCAGTAATTTTCATTGGGTTTTTTTCCTATTCGCAACAGTGAAATTTCATTGATCATCCTTGATTTTTTCCTGAACATGAAAATATTGTGCAAGTGTTGTAGTAAATTGTAATTTAATAAACATGGCCAATCCAAACTATTCTGTTCACTATAACCTCCCTAGATCATTACCACAATAACCTATCTCCCCTGTCCAGAGTCTCTTGGCTAGCTAGGCCCCAGTAATTTTAATGGTGCCCTCTGAGGCTGGGACTTAGTTTGTAAACCTCACCCAATCTCTCCTACGGTCCTAGACATCTAAAGCCAATTGGATATTCCTAATCAATGTCTGGGCTTTCTTTAGCCTTAGTAGCCTTTGAGGCCCTAAGCACCAACCCAACCAACCAACCAATCAAATGTCAGAACTTAAAAACCCTGGGTTATGTAACAGATAACCACTTCTGTAAATCAATATAGTGCATTTTATGGGCCTAAAAAGCACAGCAAGATGACTTTATGCCCTTTCATCACTGTATATTTAATTAAAAGAGTGTATTAGAATTAGACACGTTGCTTTTGTGGCCTGTGGCCATGTACCATGAAAAGTTTGCTTATATTATCACTAATCAAAATGATTGGCCACGTTTCAAATAAATTACGACAAAGAGAAAAGGGTTGCTATCGCTGAATTTCTAGGAATTTGCCTGGAAGCTGGCTGGAAAACCATGAAAGTATCGTTATAGCTTTGAGGTTTCATATTCAAGGCCTTCACAATTTCACATTCCAAGGCCAAGGGTTACTATGTGCGGTATTTCATTCTGTTCCTACTATGAATGGGCTTGAATTCAAGAGAACAAGAATTGCTACATTTGTTTGTTTATAAGTTTTTAGAGATAATGATAGCAGATTATCTACAGTTTGGTAAAACCGTGTTTGTCTTCAAATTACAGGAGACAGGATGATTACATTGGCTTAGGCAGATAGTTTCAATTGCAGTTTCGTGTTTATTAATGTGCTGTCAAAAGACCTTGAGTTTTTTAACTATTGGTTTGGTCATAAATTTATAACTGTTTCAGTTGGCTGATAAAATGGCTGCTGCACAACAACTTGTCAGTTTTATCGTGAAATGTGGTGAATAATCACTCACATAATAATAAACTCTTGTTCTAGATATGTACTTATATATTCGATTGAACTTGTTCGTAAATGGCAGTTATTGAGTTGTGTGGCCATGGCATTACTGTTTAATTTCAATAAAACATCAACTTGCGAAAGTCACGTTGCTGTCAGTTGTTTCTCATTATGTAAATAAACCTGATAAATTGTATTCTACGGATTTGGTTGTTCTAAATTCAAAATAAAACGCAATAAAATATAGCTTCGTGACCTAGAAGTAGGCCTGAAATCCATTCGCATCTTAATTTATTACTTATAACTGTGTCGAAAAATCCTTCCTTAACAGGAAGTTTGATTTCCTAATAGTTTAGGTCTGTCACAAAATTAGGACACCAGATCTTTAGCAGGAAGTTGTAATTCTCCTGTAAAATCTGTGGCTTTTTTTTAATAGGAAATTGAACAATTACCATGTGCCTTCAGTCTTCAACAGGGCCATGCAACAGGATGATATGAAATCTGGATGTAGAGATTAAAAAAGCTTTTGACAGGTTTAACGTTCTCATAAGTTTCAACAAGTTTCTTTTATCATTAGTCATTTAAGTACAATCGATTTAACATGTGTCACAGCGTATAAAACTGAATGGCATTTAGTTTAGTAGAAAATTATGATTTTAAGCTCTGGTTGGCATGGGCTTCTATGTCGTCCTAAAATCATATTATACACCAAATAAACCACCCAATTTTACCAATTAAACAAATTAACAATCGAAAAATGTTAGTGGAAAAGTGCTGCCAATTTAATTTACTCCCATTCTTTAAAAAAAATCTTACATGCTTTTAAGAGATTAAAATACTGTAGTAATGATTATTGCTTTGCAGCTGTTCAATAAGTCTTGAGAAATTGTCTTTCAAATTGGCCAGGTGGTGAGTTTTTGTCCCCTCTCAATTTATTAACTTGTAATAAAACAAGGAAATTGAAATAACATTACTTAATTATACACATCTATTAGAGATTCGATTGGAGAGATTGTTGTCTTAAAAAATTTCGGATTTTATAATTATAAGAGACTTGTACTAAACCTTCACGCTTGGTTAGTTCATTATTAGTCGTACTACTTGTTAGATTTAATTAAAATATGTCATAATAGGACGCAGTTTGGATTTTTGCAATAAGTTGTTGTTGTTGTTTATGTATACAGGGTGGCTACAAAAAATGGGTAATCTTTTTCATAAATTCCTAATTTATTTGTTATCTAATCAAAATAAATCCAATTTTGTACAAATATAGGCAACAAACGTACAAACAAAACAGCTATTTCAATTTGTACTCAAGTGTCCTCCATCTGCTGTAACACATACCTGGAACCGCTTGTGCCACTGGACAATTGACTGCATGATCACTGTTTGATCAAGTTCATCCCGAGCAGCCAGAATTCGGCGTCTTAACTCTTTGACATCACGAATCTTTGTTCGGTACACGTTTTGCCTCGAATTATTACAAATGGAATAATCAACGGAGTTAAAAAAACTTTAAAAAAAACAACGTTTGTGGTGAAACTGCAGAAAAAGTAACGTCAAAGTAACTTCAGTTAAACTTAAGTTTTTGTTTAGTGAAATCAATTCTTAAATAAACTACAGAAAAACTGAAAAAAAAGTGTCGGAATAAAAAACTGCAGATTTATTGTGGTTTTATTACAAGTTATTTTGAAGTTTTTTTTAACTTAAAATAATTGCGTTTCAAACAGAAAAATTGCGATTTTACTTTCTACCATAGATGAATTTCGTTTTTAATTATCTTAGAAAAATGTAGTTTTTCCCTTTAAAAAAATTGTTTTTTTTCTTATAAAAATTTCGTTTTTAGTTGTAACCATAGAAAAATATCGTTTTTAACATAGAAAAATTGCGTTTTTAATTATCTTAGAAAAATGTAGTTTTTACCAATTTCGTTTGTAGTTGTAACCAAGTTGAACAGTTTCTAGAGCGGTGTGTGCTAGTGCACCATCTTGCTGGAACACAAACAACTTCACAAATACCGTATATCTGGGGGAATTTGGTGCAGAAAGTTTACCGAATAAAGATTCGTGATGTCGACGACAATTCTAACTTCTTGGGATGAACTTAAACAGAAATAAACTCGTCATTTGTCCAATGGTGCAAGCGCCTCTGGGCATGAGTTGCAGCTGATGGAGAGGACACTTTGAGTACATATTGAAATAATGCTTTTTTTCCGTAAGTTTGTTTCCTATATTTGTGCAAAATTGGATTTACTTTGATTAAAAACAAAATTACGAATTTACGAATTTATGAAAAAAGGTTCTCCCTTTTTTGTCGCCACACTGCATGTACACACGTGCATCTATTCCAAGAATAGCACATAATATTTCATCCTGTTACTAAGTTTTCAAGTTGTCAAACTAAATTCCTTGAAAAAAAAAATTGGCTGTATTTCGCAACCTTTAGCCTTGCGTGTTTTTCACCCCAATGAAAATCCCCACCCAGCTATTTAATATTTACACATTCAGAAGGATGTGAAAGGCTTCCGGCGCTGCTATTTTTTCCTACACCGATATGTGGTTTCATACTAGGTAACATCCCATGCGTTTGTAACTGTGTATACAATGTTGTCTTGAAATACATATCAGCATTTGTCTGTCCACAGTTGACTTTAAGAAGGCATAACGTGTAAATAATTTTTTAAGCGTAGGTTCTTTGAATTTGTTATCAACTTAAGCTTGGCTGTAAAGTTGGTAGACTTATCAAATGAACTTTAGGCTGACAAGCCCACTTATTATCTCCATGTAATACATCAAATACAGGGTATTGGCTCCAAAATAAACCATCTGACACTTAACAAAATGGATTATGGTGGGTTAGTCCCACCATGTGTTAGTACTTAATACTTCCACAGGGACGCATTATCTTGTTTTAGCCGGTTAGAGGTGATACAAATCGCACGTTTCCTCACGACAACATTTCTGTTATTCTTTTTTACCAGGCTGACTTTAAAAAATAAAGTCTGCATGTTGTTGGTTAACACTTTTTGGGCCCAGAGGCAGAAGGGTAAATATCATTGACTTGTAAAGATGAGTTGTAAATACGTAATATGTACTTGATAAGGGTGGTCAAGAGTATGGAAAGTCGGTAAATGTGCTTGAAATTCGTGTTAAACTGCAATTTATGCGGAAATTTCATGTCCAATAAGCACAAATTTTGTATAAATATTATCTAGAAAATCTTTCTTTTATGGCATTAGCTTTCAATTCCTTGAAATATTCTAGAATTTTCCCCCCAACCAATTGAGTGGATATGCTGTTAAATTTATATTTTTCAGGACTAATATTTGTTAACAGGATACTTCAGAAATTGCAACATTGTATGCAGTGTAACAAATAGTTTATGGAGATAAACACGCAATTGATCCAGTTGCCATTTCTATATTTAGGCTTTTTACTAAGTAATTTCAGTATTATTCGTGATGTGTAAAAACAAAGCACTGGCAGCAAATTCAGATTTTATCATAAAACTATTTGATCGTGTTTGTTCTCTCCCCTACAATGTTATTTCCACCCCAATTTTATTTAGTACTCATGTTATAGATACGATTTAGTCTATAGATTGACCCATTTGCATATAAAAGCGATTACATGCAGTATATCAGTGTATATATGTCTATCTTCTTTTTCATCTTTGAAGTGTGGCCAGGTAATGCCTGGCATCGAAGGCTATATATAATGCTAAAATTACTGTACATAATTATTCCCAGCAGTGATATCTTCTATTTTTTGTCTCTAAGAATAAAAAAAAATTGTTTTGCAAAAAAAAAAAAAACATAAGTATCAATGAGTGCCAGGATTCTTGGCATTAAATTAATTGAGCTATTTTCTGGAGATAAGCCAGTTCCTGAACTAATGTCGTTTTTTGTCGTTGCATGAATGCGTTTATTGATGAAATAATCATAAAGTGGGAATTGTTTCCAACAACTACTATATAAAAATCCATAATAAACGAGATTTTTTATTGCGGCACCGATACTAAATCTCCATGTGATGAATCTTCATGACGTCACTGAGGGATTTATGTGCGTCTGTATGTTATCCGGCTTGAAACACCTCAATGTTCATTACCTCTTTATTTCCTCTGGCTCCCTATAGAGCCTCGAAAGGTGCCAACAAAATTCCGGTTGTGAACCTAGTATAATATTTACAAGAATAGACATTCGTCTATTAGCAGAATATGTCTTGAATCCACCTTTCCTCCATTTGCCAGTTGAACTAAGGGTTGCCTAGGTCGAGTGGCTTTGACCCCTCTTTTTGATTGCTTCTAGATATGACTGTAGAGAGAATATGAATGAAACCGTGTAATGTATGCAGTTTTACAGTGCAATGATCCTTGCACACAATTTACCAAAGAAGCGAGGTATGCAACGACATTTTGGTCTGGAAGATTTCTCCCTGGTCTGTAGACAAAAAACACGTTGACGTTCAGTCGAGGAATTTCCTAATTAACGGCGATTAAATGTGAACAGGGAAATCTAAATGTGAGTCAACGTGTTGGCCTTTCTTCCATCCTACCATAAACCAGTAAATGCATTGACCTTGCCTGCAAAAACCTGACTGACCGCTGCACTATCGTAATGCTTGCCACCGCCCGTGATTCTTTGAACAAACCCAACCACATATTCAATTATTTGGTTATTTTTTCTCTCCAATTTTAGGCTTGGATAAAGGTGCAAACAAGATGCTTCAACAGATTCTAAGTAGCATGCATGTCGACCCTGAACTTCTGAGGCACATGAGCGAAGATGATCGACAATCTTTATTTCATAAAATGAGGGAAGAACAGGTGCGACGGTGGGAAGCATGGCAAGAAAAGATTGAACAAGAAGAAAAAGCCAGAAAGAAGCCAAAACTTCCGCCTAAACCTGGTAAGTTAATAAGAGCTAATTTTGTTGCAGCCAACCTAGCTGTCATGCTATTTATACGATAAACATGGCCAAGATGTTCAACTAAGCTTGCCAAGGTAAGTGCGGCACACATCAGCGCTTATCTATAACAACTTCATCAACGACAAGTATGGGAAAATTGTCACCTTGTTCACATTCAGCTCGGTAGATAACACTGCGAGGTAATGTCCAATTTGTGTGAGTTTGCGGAAGAATACAGGAGGATTACATGCCCTTATCAGAATTTTTTGACAAGTGAAAGGGTTTGTTACGTTCATTGCAAACTTTGGGTTGCCTTGGCTTAATTCCAAACAGCCAGGATTGTCTATCTTTTTAAAAAAAAATATTCAATCAATCTATATCAAGTGTGCAAGTAGGAAAGAAATTCTGGGAAAACTTAACAGTATTTATTTAGAGAGAAAATGACCTTTGCAATGTAAGAAATGTACTGCTTCACTAAAAATTCTGGTACAAGTTCTTGTAATTTCAAATTTTGCAATTCAGAATTTTCTGATTCAACTTTCACTATTGTCGTGAAACTGGCTGAATGGTTATTTTTAAATTAATTGCCAGTTGTATATTTAAACTCATCTCAATACAGCCATATTCGTTTTGATTTTTAATAAACAACATTTTAACCATGCACTCGGCCAGAACTTTAAAAAGGGAATAAAGCAGTTTTTTCCTTACATTCGAAGTTTTGATGTTACGGCACTGACCACATTATGATCTGCAAATTATTATATTTCTCAATTAAGTGTTTGTTCAATCAAAACTGGTTTATAAACATGATTTGACAAAATCTTTTGCAGCCAAAGTTTGAATGTTGCTTTTAAGTTAGTGGAGGGAAAAGAAACTAATAACACCGAATCTTGTTTTATTTTTTTAGGTTCAAAACGAGTTCAGTTTAAAATGGGAGCAGATGGGGAGCCATGGACTTGGGTGCTAGATGACGATGTCAAGTATAATAGTGATGATGAAGAAATCACAGGAGGTTCAACTATCAAGCATAATACTGTTCAAGCGCTGGCAGCGAGATTGTAAGTGCATACATTCCTATCGTTTACCAGGAAATGCAGTTGGTAAATTTAATACTGCTGCCTTCCAAGTTGTTTCTTCATGACTGGGGGGGTCTGAATAACAATTGTATTGTTAACGGCAGCAATCATTATTTGTCACGCAGAAAAATTAGCCTGCCATGCAAAACTTTGTTAGAAAGAATGCGTGAATACTGTCGAAGTAAAAGCAACGTTTTTCCTCTTAAAAGTAATTTTAAATGCAATGTCATCACTGGACTATTGAATTATTGTACATGCTTGACAATACCTGAAAATCATTACTTATTCATGAATCACATGCCTTTGCTGCGTGATAATTATGAGGAAACAATTTCACTAGTAATACACTTGTAATGGCATCTTATGTTAGCAGTTTTTTTTATAGACCAATGGAACTTCTCTGAAAGTTTGAAATGATATTAAGATAACAATATTTACTTTGTAACTTTTAGTTCCCCTGTAGTTTAATTGTGGACTGTGTACAAATTTTTTGTAGTTTCATTTTCGTTTACTGATTAACTAGCTATTGATTATATAATACAACAACCAAAAAGTCAAGTGAGCTGACTCAGTGCGTTGTGCGTGAAGGGCGGAGCTTAAAAAGAACCTGGGCGTGGCATCTGCTCAAAAACATCAGGCCTCACAACGCACAAAAGTCCTGTAGTGCGAAAACGGCATACTACAAACACTACTGAAAATTGAAGAAAGATTTAAAAATTATTAACTGGTTCAAAAAATAAGGGAAATTTTAAATTCATTCTGTTCTTAGCGAAAGTATGAAGTAAAAAGGGTGCTTTATTGGTACGCCTACTTTTCAGTTTTGTTCATGAAAGTATATTTATCATTCCCTCTGCCATATTCATTCCAGTTTTCGTTAGCAGTATGAAATGAGGTTGCCAACCATTTGTAATACATTTATGAATCATCAACACCTGCGGTGATATAAACCTGCTTATGCAGCCATGTAACACTTGAGGGTACAAATAGGGCACATTTTATACCCTAAAGTTAAGAATATTTCAAATGGAAAATAATAGTTTGACTCATGTGTGGATTAAACGAATTAATCCTGTGAAACTTTCCCAATATTTGGTTTAACGATGACCTCACTAATCGCTTATCTCGCCTCAGTTCAGAAATGTTTGCATGGCGTGTTTTTTTAAAACATTTTCAAGGTGAGACAAGCATGCCACGATACCTTGGCTTTATGCCCAACATAATTACAATTTTAAATTGGAAAAATTTAAACAAATGAAAACTTAATTAAACCTGAATTAAGAATGTGATGTGTTAGCTGGTGTACGTAGATAGACAGTATTCCTAATAAAGCTGTCACCTAGCTTGCTTGAAAACAATTGAAAGAATTTGGGAAAAAATATATACTTTATTATTAAAGTATTAATGTATTTTCTGCGCGCATTTTATATAAATTCACTCGAAATAAAAAGAAAAAAAATCCCACGATTTGCAAGATTAAATTAAAAGCATGGGATATAAAAAATCATATTACAGATTTGCCAGTATTTAAGAGAGATTTTCATGAAATTTTGTATTTGTTGTAGTTTCTTTACGGAAAAAAAAGCTAATTTAACTTTCCAACCAAATGACCACACTCTAATGATATTTGATAATTAGGTTAAATAAGCTTGAAATTTTTGAGAATTTTACTAATACCAAATATTTTTTTCTAAAAAGCTTGCCGTGAATATTTCAACTATTTCAATATTTCGTGTAATGAATCCCAAAGGTTCTGTACTTTGACAATTTTAATCTATTGTACGTAGTTGAACACAATCATGGTACTCATTAGCTAATGGCAAGTAACTGATTTAGTGCTTTGATAGTACCATGTCATAATTTGTTGTCACATCTAGATTTTTAGTTCTCGAAGATTTTATCTCATTTTGACTTTTATTTGGTTTAAAATTGATTAAACAATTTTTATAAATTACAAAAATGACATTTTTGGAAAATCTTAGAATAGGTAATTTCTGGCAAAGTTAAAAAACGGAATATGAAACATTTTAATGTATATGCTCACAGGAAGAGGACAATTTAAAAATAAATTTTACAATACGTTATTATTTAAAACCAGTTTCCAAAAGCCTGAGCAGCCTGATGATATTTAAAATATCATCAGCTTGCAGTATCATATTATAACATTGCTATTAATAGAACGTCAAGTTGAGCAATATGATACTATTAATTGTTTGAAAACATGGTGTGAGTCATGAACAATTGAAGAAGCGTGTGATTATTTCCCAATCATTTATTTATGAATGACAACTTGTAATTAATGCACTTATTTGTTATTGTTGATTTAGGGATGGTCTAACAATGATGTCTCCCACAACAAAGAGAAAAGATGGACGGCTACAGCGCAAATTGTCGCCCAAAAATTCAAATGGCATTAAAAACGACAACGAGGAAGCGGAAGATAGAGAAGTACAAGCTGCTCTTTCACGAGCCGAACGTTTTGCGCAGATGTGGGAGAAAAAAGATGAAATTGGAAAAGTGGAAATGTTAAAGCGAACACAGAACAAAAACAGAATGGTAAAGTTTAGCATTCTGGGTTCGTGATCCGTTTTGGTTCTTTACTTCACCAGTTAACCAGTAGACATTTATACATAGGTACCAGAAAACAAAAACGATGCTACCGATAGTGCCTTGCCAGAAGTGACACGGGTTTATGCCCTTATTCAGAATACTCAGAAGAATGCCACAGATCTACAGAATTGTATAAGAAAAAGCATCGAAAGTGAAGAGTCACTTCGCGATAGGGGTAATTTGTATTTTTGGGCTCGTTTGCTCGCATTACTATTTTTTTGTTTTCGGGCGTTTGAAATAATTTTCACGGGCTTTAATTTTTTACAGAAAAAAAGGCGGATCCTGAAACTGTAAAACAGATACGAGAAATTGCTAGAAAAGCCCGCGAAGAAATTGACGAAATTAGTTCACAGTCTACAATAGCTAATAAGAACCAACGGAACTTGTCATCCGCTGTCGCGCGCAGAGAAACTTTACCCATTACAAGGTGTGTGACGTTCGATGAAATACTGTGAATTTCGCATATTATAGATTGACATAATAACGGAATTTATATTGAATGCCGACTATAATTGCTTTTATAATTGTAATTGGGAATGGGGTGGTTTTTGGCTTTAATGATTTGCGTGAAGAATGAAGATGTTAACGGGGTTTGAAACCCTATCCTTTTCAATGGGTAAATTTGCAACGACAATCAACATCAAACAAAAATAGATTAAATACAAAAAAAAATTGGTTAAAATAGCTTGATAAATAAACAAGGTCATCCGATTGTCGTTTTTCACTTTGAAATGGTAGATTTTTTTAAAATTAATAAAGAAGTTTGAAAAATGTC
>JAQGBW010000717.1:0-35478 GCA_034698625.1 Julus scanicus | reverse complement strand
ATGTACGTCTTGGTGGAGACCCGGCTTTAATGACTTTTTGTACGAGTGGTATTTCAAAAAACGTATTCAGCAGAATATCGAGCAGTGGCGGCTCGTAGAAAAAAATAAGTGGTTGTGCTGCGAGTACACTAAAAACTCAAAATGTGCAAAAAAGCACACCAAAATGTGTAAAAAAGTTGCGCACACATAAAAGTGTAAAATTACCTAGTTTTATATGCATTTCAAAGGTGTTATATTGCATATAAAAATAGGTAATTTTACACATTTATGTGTGCGCAGCTTTTTTACACATTTGGTGTGCTTTTTTGAACATTTTAAATTTTCAGTGTAACGCTGCGGAGTAATGCTGTGAAACACGCCATTCGCAACTGCGAGAGCTACAGTGCCAGCTCTCGCTTGCAGCCTGGCGTGCAGCTTCCTATCTGCGCATGCGCACGACAATGAAACACCGCGCTGCTGGAACTGTGAAGCGCACAGTTGCCTACAATTTATTTAAATCTTTTTTCAATAATTGTGGGATTGCTAAAGAGTTAGTTAAATAAATTAAAAAATCTATTAAAAATAATTCAATTAGAATGAATTAAAGAAAAAAACTCATTATATGAAATGTTATGGATGATATCCAGTGATTGGGGGTGCTGCAGTTCCGCAGTGCCTATGGACGAGCCGCCACTGATATCGAGGCTCATTTCAAGCCGATGAACACTAGGTATTATTAAGTAATACTTCGAAGACCATCTCAATCTGCATGCCCAAAACAGTCATGCATGTTACTATCTAGCTATTATAATATCTTGTCAAGATACTGAATACATCTTGAACAGTGGTTTTATTTATAGTAAGGCAGTGCTATACATGTAATTAACACATTTCCATAAACATGAAAACATTTTTCATTGCTCTGTACTCATTTACTCTTCTGGATTTCAACAAAAACAAGACTCAAAATATGGAAAGATACCAAATCCCTTCTTTCCTTCTGCATACAATTTGTAAATATTTTGTGTCTGATTAATACTTTGGCTTACATGTCTGAAAAATGAAGTTGTTCATTTAAGGAATTTTGTTACGATTTCTACATTTTATTCCACAAAAAAATGACCGATTTAAAATTATAACTTACTGGCTGTGATGCACAGATGGAAAAGTCACTAGAAGTTTTAAAGGTTAATTGATGCTAGAAGTCGTGAAACTAACATCACGGTAACATGTTTTTCATTTACAATTAATTTGTTTCATTTGAAGTTCAATGAACTGAAAACCTGAAAGAACACCATTCCAAAGTGTAACCACAAAAGCTTTGAAAACAGAACGGATGGAAGAGTTTCAATGTTTCCTGACAAAACACATACCTACGATGAAATGACGTAACCAAAGAACTGCAATGGGATTGATTTCTGCACTTATTACATTTAAAAAGGGATTTACGTTTACAGGCTTTTCTTAAGTTTTCAAAAAGCACATATCTCATGTTATTATAAAAAGAACTGATCCTTTACAAATCCTCGACTACTGGCACCAGGTGGCCACGTAGAAGGACATTAGAAGACAGATAGGACAACACTGTTTTCGGTTTTCAAAACTATCTACAATTAAAGAAACGGGGGTAATGTAACGGAATTAACTATATTATATCTGTACACTTGTCGGTGATAAAATAATATTTTAATACTTATAAAAAAGTTAGATGACTTTGTATTATTCACATGTTTAGCCGCAAAATGCTTTTCTGTCTTCATTTTTATGCAATTCATCTAAAAATAGAAGCTGGGGAGATTTTCCGACTTAGGATTTGACAGTTAATTACCACGAGCACTTATTGTTCTTTACAGAAGAGGACCACTTCATTAGTAACACAGATAAATAGGCGATGTCAACTATAAATACAGCTTGTTGGGTGGTATACTAAAAAAAAGCACTAGATTTCCAATGTCTCATATTCAGCTCACAAATGAGGTCATATGTCTGGAAAACGAAAGTACTGTACTTTCTAGAGGGGAAATTGGTGTATTTAGCAAAACCCTTTTTCAGATTTTTAAATCTTATTTAAATTTTGAAAGCATAACTAAGGGATCTATCAGCTCACATTAATTGGTAATGGCAAACATGATTTATGTAGTCAAATTAATCTACTCAAATGTGGCAAAAACTTCTATGCCCATCAATGCAACATTTAAAGAAATGCTTTCATTTAATCGAATTTATTTTTACATGTTGGAAAACCCGTTTTTCTTGCCCAACATTTTAATGTAAAATGTCTGTTCGAAATACATTACAAGACTTATCTATTTATATATTTTTTATTTATATTTGTTACAAATTCCACACTATAAATTTTGCAAAATGGGCAAATATTTTTGAGGTGATTACTTACCCTGGAAAAACACTTTTTCAAACATGCGTTTTCCCAGTTTAATGTAAATTAAAGACTTTTCGCTACAAAAAATGAACAATCTATTTTATTTTTCTGTCCAGCTAGGTATAATGGACCACCCTAGGAGGAAAAACGACCAAAACTACTTTTCAAGGTATACATTTGGTCAGCTCGTGATAAGAATTATTGGCCTGGTACTGTAGCCTGATTGTTTGAATTTCGCATTAAGAAAAATACACAGCTTGCTGGCAGCATGAACTGGAAACTAACTCTTCGAAAACTAGACAAGTGTTGCAGAAATTAAGAAGCTCTTTGTGATTTATGCGATGCAATTCGCGCTATCCAGTATTCCAAACTGCCTTCGTCTATTGCCATTTCCTCACAATTATTTATGCAATGGTCACGCAGAATGCTGATGCGTGGCACCAATTCTCTATGACAGCACTTTTTTAAGTTTTGCTTTTTATAGTCGTTTATGCATGTTTACAGATTTATAGATTTAGAATTTATATATTTTATATTTATATATTTGTATATGTATGTATAATATGTACAGAAGATCATGTACAGAATCCCGTCCATAACTTGGGGTGATATAAGGGCAATTACAGACCGAATGCATCTCAATTCGTTCGCGCATCTACGCCCGCTCCCGTTCCTTAATCCCCATCCCCGACGGGGGATAAAGCTCCCCGTGCCGAGAGCAACCTTCTCCGCTTTAAAGGCATTCACCCTGGACGGTGGCTTGGCGTGCGTTTTGCGAAGTACAGGCCGTACTGAAGGCTCTTGCCTCAATGGGTGAGAGGTGCTTTGCATGATAGGATATTGGCCCCATTGGCTCCGCAGAGGTACGCAGACAGGCCAATTAATGCCCTCCCATTCAATCCAAGAAGGGAGAACTAGTCCTTAGCCCCAACAACTGTACAAAACAAAAACTCTTGGAAGAACGAATTAGTCTCGTGCTCAAAACACGGCCCCGTACTCCGATGTTCCTGTGCTGTCCAGGTTCGTCTGGGGCTGGGGATCCTGGCTCGTATCCCCGCATTTGTTGGGCTGCTCTTCCGTCGCCAGTTCCATTGGCGCTGGGGTCTGAACGGGTTGTTCGGCGACACGGGGCTGCTGCAAAGTTTCTGTCTCGTCACACTGTGCTTTGGCATCATCGTCCTCGTCCGAGTGGTACGAGGATTCGGCTGCATCTGTACACGATCCTGATGGCGCATCCACAAACATTTCCATCCTGAGATCCTCCCCGCTGATGTCTGCCGAGTGGTCGTCGGAAATGTTGGAAAGACCACCTGAAGCAAATGGTTGCTGATAGACTAACTTGTTATAGGCTTCCAACGTGCTTGGAATAGCTAGAATCAAAATGCCCAAAACGTTGCATTATTACTCGAATCTTAATCGGCAACTATTATCAGAATAAAATGACAGAACATAAAGCTCACCCATTTCATCTTCACCATGCAAACGTTCGATTATATCGCATGGTTCTGATGTGGAGGAACTCATGGAAATGAAACTATTCGGTCGGCTATGGCTGGGCGACTGAGACTGTGGTGTGCGTCTTCGAGCATCGTGCAACTTGTGTATTTGCTCCCTCGAAGCTCTCACCTCTTTTCTTAGCCTTTCCCTTTCTTCTTCCCTTTCGGTGACCAAGGCCTTCAAAAAAGTAAACGATATAGCATTAGCAAGAATGAGCAAGAAAGGCTGTCAAATGATGGTCCTCATTTGACATGATCAGAAGGCAACACAAATGCATAAAACACTTACCAACAACTGCGTCATATGTACACTCAACGCACTATTGATGCTTAACAAAATGTTGACAGGTGCCGAAGGCATTCGGCATGCCTTTCGACTGGGTTTCGGTGATGGAACTCGGGGTGAAGATGATCCAGAAGGACTGACTGAAGGAGGTATTGCAAGATCAGAATTGGGAGCTAAAATAGAAACCAGTAAAATTAACACTACGTCAACTGCAACAAATTAAACAATGCTCGCAATAGAACAGTTGTTTACCGTCAGAGCCGGCACTGATTGCATCCTCCTCGGTAACAGTCAAGCTCTGGTTAATGACTTCTGCCAAGCGGGTAACTGCAAGTGCAAACCATATTTTAAGATGGGCTATTTGTAACAGTCACCCCAAATTGTACGTCCAAAAACAACATCTACCTTGAGCCATTGCCGCCACCACTAGCTCCTTGGCATCCTTATCCTCTTCAACACTACTGGTAAAGTCGTTCTGTTGCCCTAACTCTTCTCTGGGAATGTGCAATATATCTGCCACCAAATCTTGTTTCTCGTTCAGTGCCTCCTTAATCAACTGGTCTTTCCTCCGTAGCTTTTCTGTGGAAGCAAAAACACAAAAATTGTGGTAAGAGCTCTGGAAATGTCACAGATAATAATGCCAATTTATTGAGATTGACTGCCCTAATTGTAAGCAATCCCCATCTCTCTATAGTTTGATCTTCTTATATTCCTTTCTTTTCTCGCCATGGCATACATGCCTGCGGCAGCTAATCTAAGATTGAAATTGCAAAGGCCTCAAAAGAAAGGGTATTTACCAATGGGTGCTAGCACGGGTTCAGCAGTTTGCAGGACGGCACCTTCAGAGACAACGACTTCGCTGGGCTCGATGAGAGGAGGTCCTTCTGCGATTTGCAGAATTTCAACACGCTGGAAGCGCCTCGGGATTGACGGGCTGGTGCCGATACCAGGAAGCGAGGTAGGAGTACCCTGAGAGGTTGCCGAGGCACTGGCAGCGGAAGCGGCACTGTCGTCGCCGTCTTCACCTTCGCTCGTTGTACCTGTGCTGATGCGACACTCGGCACCTGGCTTGGACTCTGGGCTCGTCAGGACCGTCATGTCCGTCCTTTCACCCATTTCCGGTGCCTCCCCAACATCGCTGATCTCTCCGCCTTCGGTCGTGTCTTGACTTTCTTGGTTCTCCAGAGAACTGTAAGAAGCGATCGAACATGAAACTTCCGATACATAAGTTTTCGAAGTTGAAACATATACGCAACGAATTAACAGAGCAGTGAGGGTACGTACTCTCGTGACTTGAAGCCATCCTCTGTAGAATCTTCGGCGGATTCCCTCTGTTCCGGGGCATTGGGAAGATGCTCGATGCGCTTGTTTTTCGCCTCCTTGGTTTTGTATGACTCTGCAGCCTCTGTGATATGCCTCAACCACCTGAAAGATAGACAAACGATGGACTGAATTAGTGCACTGTTAATTAAACTCTGGCATTACACAACCTATTGAAACGAAATCATAGTTTTGGCAAAATGATTGTTATCCATTGCATTCCTGTTTCCGAGCATGGCATGTTCGTTAAGCATATTGCGAGCTTTACTCTTTGATTTTTCCGCCACATTAAACTCATTTATGCGTGCATATCAACAACATTGCATTTATATTTCAAATTGGCTATGTAAATGGCACATTCGGATTAGTACAGAAATGGGTCATATGAAAATCGGCTTGAAAGCAATTACGCCAGCCCATTACGAAAAGTGCTCAGGGACAGCTGGTATAATGTGACGGGACGAGACAAAAAGAGGTTAAACTTGGCCCACTTCGGAACGTTGCAAGCTCACCAATTATTCATTTCACGTCACGTGCACAAAAGTGTACACGTGCACAAAAGTGTACACGTGCAACGGCACATCGTCCCTATTCCCACCGAGCACTTACTTAAAACCAGTGTGCAGCTCATCAATTTTCTTGCCAATGCAAACAATTGCCAAACTTCGGACGCATTTTCCTGAATTCTGCAACACCAGCATTTAACCGGATATTTTCAGAAAGGACGAGGTCGATCAGATTGCTAAACGTTATTCGGAAAAAGTTTCGTGATAATAAATTGTTCGAATCGTGATTTTATTTTGGGGGTATGCAAAACACGGATATAACGAAACCTCCCTCTGGTTTCTCGAAAATGGTTAAATCTGATCTCGGTTGCATAATTACCATAACTCCTTCACCACAAAACGTTCTAATTTCAACATATGGAAAACCAAAGTTAGTCCAGGTGGGCAGTTCAACGTGGAGTTCCCAAAATGGCCTAGGTGACGAAAAGTTGTTTAATGTTTAGGGCAAAACCTCGCACAATGTGGCGATTGTTTATGATTCACGATTACGGATGGTGGGAAGCGCTCTTCCGCCTTTTGTCCCAGACTTTTTTTCAGCATTTTAAAATTAGACTTCCCAAAGGCATTAGCCTATTTTTACTGTGAGTTAGGTTTTTAGGAAAGGTAGGCCAGCCATTACGAATTTTCACCGTCACTGGCATTCGCGGAACATGGTTGGATTCCTCGATTCCAAATGTTTATTATGTGCTCTTTTTAAGATTCAGAAGTGGCGTACATAAATGGCAGAGTTCAAAGCCAAACTTTTCCTCCAGATGGAGCTCAGAAACCCCGCTTTCCTATGGATCTGTCAAAATATTTACAATGAAATTTTATTTCTGATGTAAAGCAAATGCCT
Source organism: Julus scanicus (assembly GCA_034698625.1). Taxonomy (NCBI): domain Eukaryota; kingdom Metazoa; phylum Arthropoda; class Diplopoda; order Julida; family Julidae; genus Julus; species Julus scanicus. The sequence goes on along the minus strand of JAQGBW010000717.1, from coordinate 28,616 downwards.
CATACAGGGTTTGGTTAGCAATTCGGGACCTATCCCTCTATGTCAATGAGCACCTACGTATCATGGCTCCATATGCAATAAATCTTGTTTAGCAATTGTGAGATGGAATATTTGATGTGTGTTTTCAGTTTATTGTTTTCCCAAATAACTATTGTAGCATCCATTAGACTGGCACCATTTGAGGAAGGACCAAGTTATTTAATTCGGAGAATGTTAAAGGACAGGGAGTGGAGCAAAAAATACAAAAATAACATCTGAATGAGAAATCTCGGCGACATTTCATGCTTCCTATTCTCGTATATTAATGCTTCACATCCTCTTTGAACAATGACGTCAGATTTTTAAACTTTTCCTTCTTCCTACCAAGTCATTCTACAACAGTCCATATTTGAGTAGAAGCTTGAAGTTGGGCAACCAGGACAAGATGTTCCAAAACTACCTGAACAAATTTTCCCATGCTAAAAAAGTGGCAAATATTCCTCTGTTTAACATGATGCAATATAATCATTCATGCATGCAAGCAATTGCTCAACATTACCAGAATGCCACAAAAAAAGACGTAATTAGCATTTGCTATTAACAAAAACGAAAACGCCCACACAGCAAGCATTTGTAATGGCAGTATATACAATACATAACAGCACCACAAAAATGAAGTCATTTAAATATTTTCGTTAGTGTATTTTTAAAAAGTATGTTAACAAGCAATTTGCCTATTTTAAATTGTGCAATATATTGCACAAAGCATGAATATTTATACGTTTGCATAATTTTACACAACTTTCATAATAAACTAAACAGTTAACACGCCCCGAGAAGATAAAGCAGGTCGAATTTTAAACATGGAATAACTCATTATTGAATTTTAAGATTTATTAAGTCTTTTGTTTCCATGTTTTCCCTGTTCTTTCATTCACCGCCTACACTAAAACGTTATTGTATAAAGAAAGTAGCCTAACATTATGATCGCCATTCTGTTTCCTTTTAGATCAAAACTCTTTGTGAAGCAATTGTTTAGCATTACTTGGCGAATTATTTAATCAGCACCTCAACTTGGTCCCTAAACATGGCCTCTCATCATCCAGACAGCAGCGGTTGACCTTACCAAAAACCGGATAGTGTTTATTAATTTCAAGTAAGAAAGGATTTTCCACAAGGAGATGAAAACCAACTCAAAATCTTTGTAGACGACGGACTGCATGAATGAGAAAGTTGTGAAAGTGTGTTTTCCACCTCATTTTTACAATGAAACAATGAATGTTTCTGAAAACAGATGGCATTATGAATCATGAGAATACAGGACCAGTACACGCAACACGAACATTCAATAAAATTCATTCACAACCTTAAGTGGGAGGTTGATAAAAAAAAGAGCAAGTTTTTGTATCTCTGTACATTTTTTAGAACTAATTAAACACATGAGAAGTTGAAAAAGCTCAGCACCCAACTAAAAGTTGACAATTCTTGAGAATAATACTAACTAACTTTCAACCAAGTCAAAGATCATTACTTCATTTAGCTTTTATGGTGTTGTTAGTTATCTTCTGTTCTATTTTCATAAGAATAGTCATCTTCCATTAGTTGACTTATGACAACATGTTATGCAGGCTGTCTTTGTTAGTCTGAAAACGTGTCCTTGTTTTTTATTCTAAGATTACCCTTCCACAACAAGGTAACCAGCAGATTTTTCCATTGGGGGCCCATATATGGGCACAAAATTAAGTCTTCACCTCCACAAGCAGCCACCGACTCATCACGGTGGGGTAAGTTTAGCTTTCATTTGCAAAATTCAAGTGTTTTCGGTTATAAATATCACGGCTACATAAATCACACACATGGTGCTTGTTGCACCCCGTTTTAACTAATCCAAACCAGAAAAAAACTGCTGCTTGATTAATTCCAGGCAGAATCCTCCACCGTGAACGCACAAATCCACGTTCCTTTTCATCCACCTACACGTCAATGTGAATAATGCAAAAGGGGCAAAAAGTGCAGCAACAACAACATACGCAACAGTCTCATATGCATTACAAAATCACTTTTCCCATCCTTGTTCAGGCACGTTTTAAAAATAATTTTACGTCATCCATTATCAACCGTGCCAAGAGTGGACTGCTCCGAGAACAATGGCCCACACCATGGGATGTGGGACAAAATAACGTCCACATTTCAGCGTGTAGATGGAAGAAGGACAAGTTTTCAGTAGGAGTCAAAGGGTTATTAACTTAATATTCAAATGCCCTCAATGCCCCTCCTTGTAATCCAGCCTGTCAAGAAGCGTCAAAAAGTCTGACAAGAACTAGTGCAACATCCTACGCTGCACTTGCAACTGGGGTAGATTCAAAAACCCTCTTTGTTACAATTCTGCACAAGCTTGTTTATGTATTCATGTCCACCTGTTAAGCAGAAATCAACGATTAATTACTGAAAAAATGGTGCTATGGGTAATCCTTGATGACTGTCACAGTTTCTTTAACAGTGGTCATTTTGAAAGATAGAATTAGCAGAGAAGGAGAATCTAGACGACAAAGTTGTTATGGCAACATTCGGTGCCACGCAAAACATTACATCCTTTTGATTCTTTTTCCTTGACTCTTTCCTTTGAATCCCAAAGTAACATAGTAACAGACTCAAACAATGGATTCTTTCAAAGAAAAAAACCCGATTCTTAGAAAGCACGTAAACAAAATCCTGAAGCGTTTAGAATTGGATTGAAACTAGCTGGACAGTTTATACCAGCGTCGTATATCTGAACACAGATTGTCTCTTACTGACAAGATTTCAACAACTGTTCAATGACAATACAACATCTGCAGGCATACGCTCAATGGCAAAGACCTACATGTGTGAAAATCAAGAGATTGAACAATGGCATGTCTATCCTCTTCCTAAGCTCAATCAAAGCGGGTTGTTCAACTTATGTTCATGAACCACAAATCAACATACCCAAAATCAAATCTTCAGAAACTTTTTTAAGTTATATTTTCATTACAGGATCTTCACACCATGATGTCGAGTGTTGAGGCCAGTACTGTCAGATCACAATGGACCAAATGCAGAGTTAGGTGATGTACAGCATTACGTGGCTTAGATAATTTAGAACTGATCATGTGACGAGAATTTCAGAACTGATCTTAATATGACAAGAGAATTTCAGAATTGATCTTAATATGACAAGAGAATTTCAGAACTGATCTCAATATGACAAAAGAATTTCAGAACTGATCTTAGTATGACAAAGAGAATTTCAGAACTGATCTGGAGACAAGATAGTTCTAATGAATTAGTCACATGATGTCGTCCGGGAGGAAATCAGCAGAGGGTTCACGCCATGCAAACAAACTGTTATAAAACCATCACACTAGACATCAAGTACAAAAAAGTTAGGAAAACCTTTAAAAAAAAGTTACCTATGGACCAAACTTTCCCTTCGTTCCTTGTCAATGGGAACGGCATTGGCATGTTTGCGGCGGAGCATGGCCATCTTCCCAAACTCAACAACGTTGCCAACTGCATAGGTTGACAGAGGGGAAACACATCGCGGAACACCGCGGGAACACAACGCCTTTTTTGCCCGGCAAAGGGGCATTCAGATCCAGCAACACTGAGTTATATTTCCCGTTGAAAAAACAACAACACTGTTTGACAACGCAACGAACCACAGAAGAAATCCAAACAGGCAGTAAGTAATCCAATATTGTCAAAGCTTGCGGATATAGCCAAACAAAAATTACGTATACAGATCAGCTGATATCTTCTGCTAAACCTCACCCGACAGCAGCAAAACTCACACTGGCACTCGAAACATCCAGATGCAACACCAACGCACTATGACTTCTCACTTCCTCAGCGGCCATGACAGGAAGGCAAAGCAGAACAGAACACTAGGCAGTCCTATCGCAAAAAAAGTATATAAAAAAAGCTTTGCATCCCACCAGCCTTTTCGTTCATATCCGCCACATGGAGGGCTTTATCGCTGCCTCTGTCAGTGCTCAAAAACACTGCTTTGCCAAACCAGAAAGCGTTGGTTCAGCCCGCAAACTTTCAACTTCGCCTATTTTTACTCCGTATCTGGCTGGAAATGAGCACATTGCGTCGTCTCGACGTTTCCGAAATCCGATGGTGGCTCGCAAAGTTTTGTTTTTTTGCCTAACCTGAATAAGCCAGCTCGCCTGAATGTCCATTCGACACGCGTACGTAATCAAGAACGAGGTTAGGCAAGGTGCACCTGAGCGGCGACTCTTGTTTGTTGTGCAGACTGCTAATGAAGGTAGCAAAGGTTTGAGAAGGCAACAACAACAAAAAAATATGTTTAAAAAAAACCCCGAAACCTTCGACGACGACCTGGGGATAAAAAAGAAATCGGAGAATATTTTTGGGAGCGTCTGGTAAACGGCTATGGAGAGGATGCAGATCTCATATCCGCCACGTGTAATCGCGTGCAAACCGTGCAAATGGGAAGAGGATATTAGGCCTACCTGATAAATTACCACAAAAAACAACTAGGGGGAATTCTGTGTATGCGCAAGGGGCCATCCACAAATAACGCACAGGTGGGTTTCTCCAATTTCATATGACTCAAGCCCGAAAAACGACTCTTACCAATTAAAAGTTATTTGGGAACAAAAAATGCACAAACAATTGTTTTATCTTGGCCAGTTGAATGATTAGGTGGTGACATCAAATGGCTAACAACTAAAAGTTAATACAGCCCAAAGCTAAAAAAACAAAAAACCCAAACAGCTGAATCACCATAAGAATGAATAAGTTAACCTATTCAGCCATTTCTTAACAAGTGGATACTAAGGATCTAAACTGAATCCATTAAGTAAAATGAGTATTAGTGAATTGCATAACAAATGTAAGAAAAAACAGTGTGGATTTCATGTTTGCAAAGCAACAGTCAACTCTAGCATGCGCACATTCAATTCATCCCTTCCGGTCTTATGTTTTGGATGTCAGCCATTTCGTGACAAAGCCTACTGTTGCACAATCAAGTCGGCTATATCAGCCATTAGGGTTTATGTATTCCAAGGCAGACCAACGCATAGTCAGCAATCAAAATTTGGGGAAGAATAGGCTGACATTTTCGAGAACCTTGAGCCATATTTCGATAAAACTTTAAAACTAGATAAGTTTGGACGATAACCGGCGATGAAATCTGATATGAAATTAACTTTAGCACTAGTGAGTGCATGATCTACGCCCTATTGCAGTAGCATCAAATTATTTTGGATCAAAACAACGAAAAATCCAAATTATTTAGCATGTTTTCAGGCCATGTCCCAAACTAGGAAGAGGTCAAAACAGTAGCCACCCACTAATCACCAATGATAAATACAATTTCTGAAAATGTATTCTCTTCGAAATGATACTAGAAATAAAAATATAATATCCTCAAGTTGAATTTCAAAATTTCAAAGCACTTCAAATTCTGTCATAAAGTTAGATTTTTACATAAACACATCAACAAAACTGGGCTAGAAAACAGCAAACCTCCATCAATACAAACGCGCATGTTAACACAGGTGGTCGTTAACGAGCCACCAATAAGCTTAACCTAAAATATTAATTAAGCAATTACACATATGAAACATCTTACTTTTTCATCGTAGCAGTTGCAGTGTTGTGCCCGACGCCAAATTAAATGCAGCACGAAGTAAAAGTATACGCGTCAAAGTTATCCAAACGAAGCATTTAGGCTTACAATTAGGTCACGAGTCGCCTAAACCAAAAGCGATTTGAGGTTACCTGGCAGTTAGTTTAACCACAGTCTGCTAAACACAGCCTACGAAATACCGAAGGAGTACAACGAGTTATACCATTTAACACCCAAACACCTACCTAGCCTGCACAAATTGAGGAGAAAAAAACCAAAACCGATTCGCCTAAATTATACTATGCCGCCAACCAATAAGCAAAAACTTTCCTCATTATCAGCACTATCTACATCACATATACTTGTATGTATGTATCTAAAATACTTTAAAAAAATTTAACTTTTTTTGGGATTAACTATTTGGAAATGGGAATCTACCGAGAACTACCAGACATGATGATCATCGCAAACATGCACTTCCTTATCCATATTGACTGCCAAAATCGTACGAATGTTGGTTAACATCGAAAATAAATCCTCATGACATGTGTGAGTCACTGTGGGCAAGGTTCGAGGAAGGAAGACATGTTCCCATTTATAAATTAGGAAATCAATTGAATTGGTAAGGCGTTGAATGCATTAATAGGCAAGACGCATGCCTATGTATTTTCAAGCCTGCCAATAACAAAAATTTCAGCATATGTTCAAGGGCAACGTGCAGGCTAGATTAACAAACAGCTGCTACATGGTTAGGAAGCCATCCAATCGTTTCTTGTGAACGTGCCGAGTTCATGTACAAAGTTCCAACAACTATGATAAATATTTAGCATACTCATTATGCAACAAATGCCATTGTGAACCAGACAACAAGGGACATTGTACAATTAACACGCAATGGTTCCAAAACTACTTCAAATCTGCGACTTGAGCAATCGCTTATGAAAACTGATATTTCATTAATGGGTGACAAAAGCCGGTAACTAACTTTATGCAAAAAAATAATAATTGCGGTGGTGGTGGTTGCAGTGTATTTTCACGTCACATATTGAATCATTCAAATTTTTAAAAAGGCATAGTGGGTGTATCATCAGATCACACCAACCAAACAGTACTCCCACTTGATATTACATCAGAAACCAAGACACGTAGCCACATGTTTGAGCCAGAGTCACATGCATGAGACATTTCTAATCTGCAGCAAATGTGATGGAACTGTGATGTGAACCAACTCCTAACCCTGAGTTTAATCTCCAAGGCCATTTTATGCTATTTGGCCATGGCTATTGAATGCTTGCTTGAAATGGATGGTATAACGCTGCTCTGGTCGTTGTACTAAAACCCAGAGTTTGCCCAAAAAAAATGAAAGCATTTCTATCCCCCAAAATGCTGATAGGAAGTATTTTGCCATACTCCCTTTTTGAAACATAAGCAGGATGATAACTCTAGACAATTGGAAACAGCATGACAATTTTTGGCTTCTTAGCTCAAGAATTTGGAATATGTCACGCTTGTGTTGCATTAGTGTATTATTCCTGTGAGGTGTAATCTTAAACTCGTGCGAGTACCAAAAGCATCCTTTTGGTGGCTTTGAAAAAAGTCAAAAATAATGCATAAAGATTACTATTCTATACAAACAGAGTAGAAAAAAAAGGCCTCTCTTAATTTGCAGCCTACATTACAAGATCCAGTTAACCATAAATCATTACATTTAATCAGAGTTAAAGACAGGGATCTAATCTATTGTGAAATTGGGTTCAAAACCCACAAAGAAACCTTGCTTTCTCAGTAAAGACTGTTCATCCAAAAGTTTGGCAATTAATCACGTTGACATACTGTCCAATTTAGAAAGAGACCAAAATGCAAAAGGGCGAAGAATAAGAATATTAACGCCTTCAACTGCGAAAAAAAATTAAAATTAGGCCGTTATGCCTTGAAAGTGTGCCTCCCGGGGATCAAAACCAACAATCACATAGCTCATACGCTTTTAAGTGGATCCTAAGGTTAGTGCCTGCGATAAGCATACCCAAGTACCACTACTGCATTCCATCAAAACAAAAATGTAAAGAAGTTTTCTGCAAATTCTGATATGGATTTCAGAAGAGTGAAATCGTATCCTAAACAAAGCCAATCTTACAGCACGAAGGCTCCATCTTGACGCTACAACCAGCAATCAAGAAATCTCTTGAAACCTCACCAACAAAAAAAAAAAAAAAAAGAAAAGATCAAAAACTCCCAGATTTCCTCCAAGAAGTTTTTGAACATTTGCGAAGTCCCTGTGTCATTAACCCGCTTCTTAGGATGGTTCCCAAACCATTGACTCAAGCAAAAATCAGTGTTCAAATTAATTAAATGACTAATTAGGTTTTATGGAATGAATTGAAAAAACAAAAGTTGCAGACTGCTACTTTCCATGTTTTGAATTCAACAACCTTGTTGTTTGTCCAAAACCAGGGAATGTTAAATGAGCTGTTCTCCACAGGTAGGCAAAAATACAGAAGCAGGACCTCAACCGCAAGGAGAAGAAATACTTTCCCTAGCAATGACCGAGGGGCAAAGTAAGGTAAGTACTCGAACACCGGTTCACGTCCATGTAAATCTGAGTAACCGATACAGGTGAATGACACTGGTCAAGGACGGTGCCTCCCAGGCTTCCCGCAATCTTTTCATACTTTTACTTTATCTTGAAGATGGAGCACTTAAGTATCCTGCATTGGAACAACAATGAAGCATGCCTATGAGCTTTCAACATTGCTCATGCATTTACCCAGTGCAGAGTTCAACTGCCTTCCAGAAACTGGAAAACAAACAATCAAAAAAAGCCGCAAAACTTGTTTTGAATAAAGCAGTTCATATGCATGTGAACATTCAGGTAAAACCACGCCTATCCACTGCCCCAATAAGAATATGAGAAACGATGAAAGTTCACCTGGGTCACTAGGTAAATGATAGGTACCTTGCAGTAATAGAACATTGTGGGCAAGTGGCAATCTGTTTTATATTGGATGCTTTATTTGAATGAAAAATTGCCATGGCTTGAGCAAAGATTATGTCAAGAGATGCCAGTTTTAACCACTCAAAAATGGCGCTGCTGTCAATCACAGAAAACACGCTTTTTCAGAATGAGTAAGCAATGTCAACGAGTGAAAGCTTAAAAAATGCAGACAATTTGGTTGATTGGGCAAATGAAACCAGAATACTGCATTGCATAAGAAAGCCACACCACACCAGATTGAAGATTTCCAGAACACAAATAGGAGCTTAATTTCACTAGTTTTGTTTCAAAAGTGGTATTATGTCAGAGATTGAAAATACAAGATGGCTCAATTCTAATCCTATTGTGCAAATCCTGTGAACTGAAACCACCATCATCCATAATGAGTATAAGCTTTTTATGCTGCTTTTAAATGAATAAATTATGCTTTTTGACTTGGTTAAAAACCAGTCTTGAATGCATCTAAACAAAATCAAAGATTTTCACACTATATATACCAACTAAGCAAATCCGCTGATATTAATTGAAAATGTTGAGCAAATATATTTGGTCATACAGTATTGAAAAATTGGAAAGAATTTAAAAAAAAAATGCTGATCTGCTCGGCATCACAAATCATAATGGCAGATTTAAAGAACATATCACCACCACCCGATGGTAAATTACAATTACACTTGCCACCATAGCATGGTTGTAGAAGGTTTGTCCTAAACAACGTCTTCATCAATGATTTTGTGCTCCATCTCTTCCATGAAAAGAGTTTTTATAGCCTTTATCTAAGTTAGCAAACAATGTTTTCGTCTGTAGCTGCATTAGGCTTAGAAATAGTGGTCAGCGACATGCAAATGCATCCAGTACCGCCACATATAACGAAATTCCATTATTACAATGACCATTGTTCGTCCCCCCATTAAGAAAACTATGCATGACGAATAACAATTCACCCGTTAATAACTCAATATCCAATCATGGACAACCTTGAAGGAAACTTCCAACAAAAGATGAAGTCATGCACAGGAACAGCTAGGAAATCTTAGCATACGAGGCATTTAAGTATAAGAATGCCGAATGCAGCCGAGTATATTTTATCGCCATGTCCCACCCATGCATTTCTCCAGCAGTTGTCATTTAAATCTACATTACAGGTGAGTTATAGCCCTTACGTTTCGCCAACACCATCAACCCTCCCTTAGCATAGACTTAAGTGCGCCGAGCCTCTCCAGTTCTAAGTGGCTGCTGGCTGCTTGAACCCCTTGATGAAAATGCCTAGTTTGCTCATTTTCGTGAGTCACCATCTCGGCACTGTTAATTAAATAAAATTTCCCAGAATCTCCAACATCCTTTCCTAATGGCTCGAGTGTTTCCCCCTTCACTTGCCAACGATTTAAAGATTACGAGGTTTTTGAAGATTAGCTAGAACACTAGAGGATTTTTGAAAGGTCATAATTGGCGCCGCGCTTTTCCCCCAAGCCAAGAAAGAGGCAAAGTAGGGACATGTCCTATAGTTGATTACACAGGCATGCTTGCTTTGTTACCGTCATTACATCCCCCAATTCCTACCAAACATAAAATCTGTAATTTTCACCAAAACAACATTTCAACACTGTGTTATGGCCTAAACAAGAAGACCATTACTTTTTTTTAAACTACTGGAATCTGACCTAGTTTCTGCATTATAACTGTATCCTCCAATTTGGAAATTTCAACAAAAGCTATTTAAATAAGGTTGAAAAACTTTGTTCCGAGTTTTCCGACTATCTAGATGATCTCTCATAATCGCAAGTTAGAATTTCTTAAGAATACTATTTCATTAAGGAACTATTCTAGTAACATCGGCATGTATTACCATAATGGGGGAACTTTTATAATGCAATTAAATGTTACACAAAGATTAGCAATCTATAATACACATAAAAACTCAACTTTTAAAAAACATATCTTATCAAATAGAAATTCCAGTTTTTGCTAGGAATGCATTCCTTAATTATCATGCGAGAGTTAAAAGGTGTGGTTTGGATGACCTAGCAAAAGTTCAATGATCCACATGAGGCACAAAAATTATTAACAAACGCTGCATTATGCAAAAACGAGCAATACTTAATTGCTCAGAAACATTTCTAGGAGCAAGCAACTCACGCATATAATTACAGTTGGTCTATTAAAAAGAAAGTAATTGCACCCACTTCTGACAACGAATGGAAGCATGACATTTTCAGAAAGTAAATTAACCAATTCGTGGAGATTTCTAAAAAAAAAAATAATGCAACCGGAATTTTAAAAGTAAACGTCGAAAATGTGCCAAATGAAATTTTTCAAGCTGCCTCTTAATTGTGCCTCCTGAAGCATGAAGACAACTTTTCTTATCCAAGAAAAAAAATGGGGTTTGCATTAGCATTTAGTTGTTATCCAAAAATAAACAAAACGTTCCAATTTGGATAGGTTAAGCACTGGAAATTTCCAGTATGTATATCAACGAGTTACATTGCTCTCATGTAGGAATGCAATGTAGGCAGATAATATAGTACAATACTATTTTTATATTCTGATAAATAATGCAGTATGTAATGCTAACTTATAATGCCATACGGTATCAACGACTGCAGCTTCTCTAAATTTTTATAATATTTTCTAAATCTAAAACTGCATAATTTTTGAAAATATTGATGCGCAATACTGAACACTAGCATCACTCAACACAATATAAAATTTTATAAAAGTAAAAAAAAAAATGTTTTAAGACTCACGTCTTTCGGTCTGCTGATGATAATGCTACTAATTCATAAATCTGTGGACCAACTTGGTGAGATGTGCTGACCAGGAAAAACGCCCTTTTATCTACAAAACAACTACAGGTTAGATTCTCCAAACATATGCATATACAAACTCATCAGCAACAACAGAAGCTGAGTTACCTGTGGCCACATTCCTGGACAACAGATTTTGGACCTTGATTATTGGACTGTGCGTGAGTTTTGTCTCTTCTCGTCCTGACCCCACGCTTGTGTTATGGTATTTAAGCACATATTTTTCATCTTGCTTTTGCAGTAGCACCAAAATGTCCTCCAAAAGAAGAACGTGCAAATCGACAACCTTCTGTCGATTCAGTCGCCACTGCAAGGATCCTTCGTGAATCATTCGGCACTTAGTGAGGTCCAAGTTCTGAAACGAAATTTAGAAACCAAAAAAATCAATCACATATTCTGCCGTTATTCGAATGCTCGGAATTTTCGTCTAACTTGCGAGTTCAAATTTATTGATGCAAGTTTGACCAATAAATGAACGAATGCTCACCTTGTATTCTTGGGAAACGATATGATCGAATTTATCGAACTGTCCTCGATCAATCTTTTTCTGAAACTGCTCTAGCCTGTTCTTGTTTTCAGCATCTTTTACTGCTTGATTGACAAAATTTAAGATGTCCTTACTGCAGTCTAAAGCCCTCATAAGATTAGTGTACTCTACAGTAGTAGCTGCAAAATATGAAAATATTCATGTTAGCTTTCATCGTATCACACAATTTCAATTTTCCTCGCACCACTTTTATATTGCTTAACGTTTTTTTTAACAATTTGCTAACGATTTTTGAATCTACTAAAATGGTTTTTATATTAAGTTAAAAGCAATACATACGGCATGTGTATTTTGCCAAATTTTCAAGCAGCAGTGGATATTTGGTCAGCCGCTGCATACCAGTCGGGATGATATCTTTCAACTGAAACCTCCGACAAAGTGGGTTACTCGAAGCATCCTAGGACAATCGAAAATGCGTTTCATAAGTATTGTAACACAATCAAAAAATGAAAACACAAAAAGTTTGATATTCCAAAAAATTAAATCAGGTCAACGGAAAGGTACTAACAGTGAGGAACTGGGCCAATTTTTGTTCTTTCCTTTGGCGAACTTTCAAGGATTCTAAAGCTATGGATTGATTCTTGCAAAATGTTGCAGCCGCCTCCCTGAATATTTCACCCGATGCGCCATCAAACTGAAAATGGGAAGAAGAAAAGAGCAATGAATAATAAATTCCAAACTGTTTCGATCTCGCAAGAAAACGTGATAGCAATTTTTGAAGGTTTTATTAAGTATTCATACCATTTCTAGAAGAATTTCCCCAATGTCTCCGACAATAGGATCTTCCTTTCTTTTGTCCTTAAGTTTCATATTGAGTCGGTTATGAACCTGGATCATTTCTTCTAAATTGGCAAATAGCAGTTTGATTTGGTCTTGAGGAAGTACTTGCTCAGCTTGCATAGGACGAAAAAATACCCTTTCCAAAACCTTTAAATTCCGCACATGCGTTCTCTCAGTATGTATAAGTTCTAAGGAATAAAATAAATAATATTGTTAGTTGTTAATTGATCCAATCAACACGTTTTAATGTAAAAATTGCATATATTAATTACTAATGCAAGTAACTAAAGCCTCTAAATAATTACATGAATACATTTTAATTAGTACGCTCCAATTAGCTACGCCGAAAAAAATGCTGCAAAGGGATTTTCGCTTGAACAAATTAGGCCAGTTGATACTACAAAGTTGTGAGTGGCGTGCCGAATAAGGTTAAATGATATTTGCATAAAAATGTACACTTCTTGATGAACCGGTTGGATAATGAATGGGATTTAATACAATTGTAGAATAAGCCACATTAGTTATCCATTCTTGCATAAACTAAACACCTAGTCAGAACTGCAATAATTACATTTTTTAATTAAACCCCCATGACGAATAAAGCAGTATAGATGAAGGAAAGGTTGGCAGCATTGTGAATTATTATAATTGTAAAATTATATAGGGCCACACACAAAGAAACAGCTAAAACGTCCTAATGATCAACTATCGTAAAACATGACTAAATTGTTCCAACAAACCATTGATCACATCCTGACGCTTCTTTTCTTTTGGTTTAAGATGCCGGACAATGTCCCAGTTGACGCTATCTGCCCAATTCGGAGGATTCGGATCCACATCAAAGTCGGAGTCATCGTTTTCATCTCGTCTCTGCCCACTGCAACTGCTCGGTGAATGTTGGACAATCGCCGAAGGTGAAGTGGAAGTTAGAGGCGATATTTCGTTGGAAATTGGCTTATGTACAGCTTCCAAAGAATTGCTAGGACTGTCCAAACTTCTTGAAAGAAAACGTTGTTCATTTTTAATACAAAGCCGCAATTTGAGAGACACCACATTTTTTGCAAAGCTATAGAACACAATATGACTTCAATGTAAAATCAAAACTCTTGGTAACACAAAACTACGCCATTTAGGATCAGATCAGTGGACCAAACTTAATCTCCTGCTACTCAATAGAAACACCTGTCAAATTCTAGCATAATGCTAAAGCAAACAAAATATACTGAAACCATGTTAAGGAAATGCATTATATTTGTTAAACTTGTTTATAACTCCATACAACATTATGGTAGATTTTTTTCAAGTTATGAAATAACAAATAACAGTTTTTGCCTCCCAATTTGCCTAACCAATACAAAAGAAAATGTCATTGTCTCCAAAGAGTAACACTAAACTGGAATAGGATGGCAGCTGCTGATTTAAAGCTTACAACCTCACATCCTTGAACCATAGTAAACTTACGTTAGCATTATTTTACTAATTTTTTTGATTTTCCATTATAGCTGGTAAAAGAACAACACCATATTTGCATACATACTTTGTTGATAGACTCGAATTGGAAGAACTACCAGATTGGTTCAGGGCAGTGATAGCCCGCTCATCACCATCTACATCACTGAAAACAAACGAGATAATTCAAGCATTAATTTATTTTATAATTCAAGTATATCAATTTATATTAATTAAAGAAATGAAACGTAGTGAGCACAAGCACTGACAGGCCAAGGACCTATTTTATACCCTACAACAAGTTGATCTTTTGCAACTAAAAGGAATACAAATATATCTGTCACCTTACTGGAAATGCAGTACAGACCATGTTTCAAACAACAAATTTATTAAGTTACGAAAAAGGTCTGCATTAATTTAGGTTTCACGGACATCTGCAGTTTGCGATCATGATATAATCAAAACTGACAAGCAAAACCTTGTTACAAGGTGCTTCGAGCATATTTCCCAATTTGGTTGAACCTAAATATTCAAGCAGTACCAGAAGACTGAAAATGCCTCACAGATTTTCCTTCACCGATAATAACATTTCACTTACAGGATTTTCAGGTAATATCAAAAGAAAGGAAAGTGTGCCCTAAGAAGCACAGGGAACAGCAATGAAATTTTCAAACCCTCTCGGTTTTCCAAGCAATTAAGAAAATGAGAAACGCTGAAGATCGATGAGCTCTGGTAAAAAAAGGAAGGGAAGTTGGCACATGCTCTACAAGCTTTCCCTGACCATTTCTTTGTTATTCGTTTGCAAAGCGAACAGCGAGGGCAAGGAAAAATCTGTCATTTTCTCCAGGGATGCATAAGTAATGGCGCGTTGGGCGTGATGGTCCTTGTTAGGCATTCATTAATGGCCAGTCTGGCGCCTGATGTTGCTTTCCTTCATCACGTTGGATGATATTATACGATAACGAGAGATTAGAAGAAAAGTATGATTGGGTGGGAAAAAGCCAGAGGATTGTTCCTCTCAATTGTCATTTTGACGTAGGCTAAAAAAACAAACCCAGGACGACAGACGAGGACTCCAGTCACCTCGATGAATTAAATGGCAAAATCTAATCAATGCCAATGAGGAAGAAGAGTGAAATCTCCAAAGGCATAAACATCACATGAATGAAAAAACGCATCAATGGAGCGCGTGTGCGTCTGGAGGATCCAAATAATCACCATTTATGAAATACACTATGAAGGAAGGGATTCGTGGTCATGGAAAAGCAGTAAACACAGAACAAAACATGGCGCATCTGTAGAAACAAGGGGTATCTATCACAGAAATACAAGCTGCAAAAACTGATTTATTGTTTATTAGTTTGCCCAAAATAATCTATTCTCTTCCTTATCCAGATCACAGAACATGAAGAAAGGAACATACTTTTAGTTTATTATGCTTCACCTAAATACCATGAGTGAACATAATTTTAAAAGAGGCATTGTTACAACAGTTTCACAAACGTTTTTATATTTATTGTTGTTTTCTTTAATAACAAAAAAAGCTATATACGATTGCAAATATTTCCCAAGATCAATCAAACACAAATACACACAGATTTATTAGTGTGTGATGTGTGGTAACCATTAGCGCGCCTAAAACTCATCGAGGGTTGTTAAAGACACGTTTAAGTTATTCTGTATTATAAGCATCCAAATATGGTATCATTGCAAAATGGACAAAGAGTAGGAGGATGCTAAACGTCACACAAATATGACAATTTTGCACAAACATTATCACCCACATCAATTTGGATAACTGGATGTGACATAAGCCATAATGCCTTATATCGAGCTGTATCCATGACCTTACATGAGCCTACAAACATTTAACTCAAAGACTCAGCAAAAAGCAAACCAATTAAAATGTATTCCTCAGCACGTCCCTTTTGTTCATGGTCCTGGCAAAGACAAGCCAACACTGGGCAAATATTTAACTGGCAGGTTCGCGAATACACACGGAAAAAAAACCTCGTCCCTTGTTAGGCTTCTCGATTTTAAAATCAATAAGTTAGTCACTGGCTAGAGCAATGGATGTTGGGCAACGTGTGCTTTGAAGTGATTGTTAGCCAAATATCCTGTTTATGGACAATTTGCACCATCGATTAATTTCGCCCTCGATGCTCCCGAACTTGTAATGTGATAGTTTTAAAATCAGATGTGGTGCAATAATCTACATTTTAATAATGGACGTGATTAGTTATCTTGTACAACTTGCTGACAAGCAATATCACAACTGTAGACCAATAAATTATAATAAAACTAACACCATTATTTGGTGTTCTTGGAAATTTAACTAGCACAAGCCAATAATAATGAAAAACAGAACAGTTCACAGGAAGCAGTGCTAGATAGTTGATTATCATGTATTTAATATTGCCATTGTATCCATCAAGATAAGATTGAGCACATGCATGCAATTCTGCAACCTTAAACACTTCCATACTACACACCTGAATACCAAATCCATTCACAACATGTCCATTATTAAAAAAACTGTTCATGATTTACGAATAGGGTAATCCCCCATATCAATTGGGACCTGGAGAGCAAGCTCGAGAAAATGCCATTAGGATGGCCATGGACTCACTTAACGCCACTGCTAACGCATAATTTGCAAATTTTCCACTGAAAACTAAACAATATCAGGAGGAATATAAACAGAAAATGTTGGATGAGGAGAGTATTAGGCAATCTGCCAATGTCAAATATGCGACAGGAATCCCTCCTACACCTTTCGTTCGCCCATTTTGAAAAGCCATTTTTCCTTTTTCCCCCATTCGTTCACGCAGTTAGCTCGCACATAACCTTATGAAAGTAATCGATAAAATACACTATGTCAAAACGGAGGGATTAGACGATATCACATTTCATTATGTACTATCTCCAGCTGACAGACCTTTCAGAAAAATGATGGCGACTGTAACCAATATACCAGGAAGAACAAACACAAATAATCTTACGATTTGTTATCAGATTCCAAAAAGTCTCCAAGTAACACTTAAAATTGAGAATCAAACGTAAGATTGAAGATGTGGCTATACCCCCATCTGCACCAACAAGCAGATGCAGCAATTACAGGACATAAATAATTATCTGAATTCTGATTCAGAGGCAGTTCTAATTGCTTAACCAGGTAGCTTGAGTCTCCTGATAATTTCAACTCTATAAGACAAGTGCCATGTTTCCCCAAGAGTTACAAACATTTAGTAGTGCTAGTTTGGCTGGCACAAACAATGATTAGTAGTTGTTTGCTAAGTGGCCTCCATTAGCTCATTAAGATTGCTTTCTGTAATGAGTGAAGGTGATTACAATGAAGACAACAGTGCCACAGTCTCGAGTTTTCCAGACAGAGCCTATAGGCTGCTCATTGATAATCAATGCGAAAAAAATCCCTCATATGAATTAAATATAAAACCAAGCTGCATTTAGTAATCTCATTGCTTTGAGGCACTAAAACTTCAACCAAAGCATTGGTTAAAGTTCAATATTGATAAATGCATATATTAAGTTAAGAGCATACATCCTGTGGGAATTCAAACACAACTTCCTTTTAACGAAGAAAAACTTGTCTTTATACTGAATTGGCATTATCCAAACTTGAAACGTTACAAGTCCACACTGAACGAATTTAAAAAATAAATGGTTTTTTTTTGCCCAAACTAATCAAACTATATATACTTTAAATCACCTTGTTTTCAAATCAAAACTCAAGACTACAATAGAGCATATATGTAATTTCACAAAAATTGGCGCCAACTGATTGAATTGCCATATTATTTATACTGCTAATCCATTTGTAACATGAAATATAGTTCGATGCAAGAAAACGAGTAGTCGACATTTGGAAAAATGGCGACACATTTTAGCGCTAGACTTAATAAATCAAGCAGAAAATGTCAAAACCCAAATTTAATATCCAAGCTGATCGTAGAAGTAATTCCGCCTAGCGTATATATCAATTTAGAGGAAAGATTGGCAAGAGAAAAAGATTTGAGCAGACTTTCAGCCAATATGGATAAAATCCAACATCGAATCTCAATCCAGCTGAGTACATGTACCAACAGATGACACAAGTATCCAAACCATGACTTTACAGCACAACTTGGTCAACGTCCATACAAAGCATATTGTCTAAAATTCAGTAAAACCAATCACAAGTCAATCAATCAACTAAAACATAAAATTGTGCTGGTTTGCATTGATTTTTTCTCATCAAATCCCGGTTTTGTAAGAAATCCTTTTTTCAACTTCAGCAACGTCGGTTATCGGTTATCGCTTCAAATAACTTGTCACATTTATATTCATGGGGATCGGCTCATGATCACAAGAAGAGGGGGATCGAAATTTTTTTCCGAATAAATCGAAAAGTGTACTAAAAACGATTTGCCATTAATTTCTTTGTAGTAATAAATGCAGTTCCGAAATACTCCACAAAACTAGAAGGCTATTTTTGCTTTTTAAGAGCTCGTAAAAACGCCAATAAAGTTTACCCAAAAGATCTAGGGAAGGATTTATATGTCAGCCTATATTTTCGGATACAAACCCTGCGGAATACCAGTTTCAGGTATTTCGCCAAATATAAACGCAAACTGCTCGTAATATCAAGCTTTTTATACGCCTTATTTATTTGCAGTATATAATGTACTTTCGGCCCAGTATTGTCAGCAGTTTCTGGAATATCAAAAGTTGTATAAAAATCAATCCCACAAACTGCATCTATAAACAAGCAATAACTTCAAATGACTATATCACAACTCCCCTCCCTCCCAAACCCAAAATAAATGTTAAGGATTGTAGTTTTCGCTGATGGGCTGTTGACACCAAAATACAACTCAAGGCCTTTTTCACCAAATTGAGCTTCATTGCTGGATTTCATCAAATGGCTTAAACTTTGATTAGATTTACTTGAGATTGGGATCTGAGCAAATGGCTATTTGACTTCCACTAAATCAATTATAAATGTACTTCTAGCAAGACAACCTATCTATCAGTTAGACGTGTCTGTCAGTTATGATTGCATCATTAAGATTGGAGTAAGACATTTGCTTCACAGAACAACATACTTGTGGGAAATTACCTCAGATATGGGTAATTTACAGTTGAATAGTAGCGCAACAAACTAATACTTACCTGGAATGAACTAATATGACTGGGTATAAAAATACTGGTTGCCAGGCGACAAAGGAGGCCAACCCACGACTAAAATACAATCATTTAATTTTCATAAGAGGGCCCATTTGCCATCGGGCAAATACAGGAAGGGGTAATTTAGAAACAAATCAGCATTGCAGACTATTACAGCATAAATGTATTCCACAACTTCTAAAACTTGCAAATGATCAACTTGTAAATTCTAACCTGCACAACCTTACACTTCAGGGAAACCGAGCAACCAAAAATCCGGTTTTAAGTCTTCTACAAATAAATGTTTAGTTTGAACCTTTTTTTTCCGCATATCCAAAAATAAATTTTAACTAAACACGTGCGTGTTATTTATGCGAAATGTAAACCACCAAGCAGGTCCACCAATCGCCACTATGTGTTCTCCATGAGCACGTGAACCTTGGGGCAAATTTGCTGCGGATCCAGTTTAGACTTAATTCGGTTGTTCCAAAAAAAGGTTCCGACTTACCTGGCAAGTAACTCAGAAGGCGTAGGTGGTTGCATTTCAACGAGGGCCATGTTCACCACACTCATAGCGTGTGGTTGATTTTCAACCAGCCCCACACACAGCGCTCGAATGAACTCTTTTGCTAATGAAGTGAAACGCCTGGGTGTTTGTTATAAACGATGGTGGGAATGAAACACCTCAATTGTTTGTTCAATTTCCTTTTGCCGCAGCACTTTTACACTTCCATGTCAACGTCATAAAGAAAATAAGTGTTAGATGTGAGAAAGAAAGAGCCAAAGGGAGCAGGGAAGAAGAACAAAAAAAAAGGCGACGCACTAATGGTGATTCTCGGCTTAGGGCTTTCGGAAGACTATGGAAATCACCGACTACATCAGTCCGAATCCAAAGGTTCAGAAAACCAAGGGAAAAACAGCAATTATTCTTTTGAAAACTGGAGAAATTCCGAGCTTCATAAATGCCATAAATCAGCAGGCTAGGTGATCCAAAGAGTCAGGTTGGGCCAACCTTTTTCGAGAGACCTACATACTTCATTGCACGACGGTGACATTCAAAAATAACCTCGCTTTGCCAGCAATTTTTGGGGGTGCAGCAAACATGTGGAGAATTCCCAAAAATAAACCCGGCTACGGTGTTCGGTACGTTGACGTCTCTGTGATGTGAACGGGTTACGCTGCAATCTGGGTCGAAATCCACGGGAGAGTTTAAAAATGGCGCTGAAGCATTCCAGGAAGACGAGAAGATGGAAGGTGTGGAATTGGAGAATTTTTTTTTCTTCTTCTAATATCTCTTAATTCCTTGGAAGAATGTTGCTTTTTAAACAGAATTTCAATAAATATTCTCACTAGGCACGAGTCAATCGATGGTTTTAAACATGGAAGCAGCACTGTCAACTCGATGACATCTTAAATCCAGACTTTACATCATCCATGTTACAAAAGATGGGAACTTGCTCCAGAGTCGAAAATTTCGGGCATTGTGAACATCCGAACTTATATGGAAGACATTCTTGAAACAACATCACAGCCAATGTTTGGCACCTGGTTTCTGCCTTTCTAGAACCATTAAAACTGCAAATGTTTTAAACATCCACCAACTCCAAAATATGAACTTCAAGAAGATTACAGCAAACAGTGTTCGATTTCGGATATCAAGCTTACCAGAGCAAATGTTATCTTCTAAACCATGGTATCAAAGTCTTTATGGATGATTGTAAATTGAAAAACGGATTGGTAGCTCAAAAATATTACCGAAAAAACCAGTCTTCACTTTCACGCTTTAAGCTTACCAGAACTGGCAGTCGAGTATTGATGATATTCTTGAAAAAAAGATAACTTAAAAAGCGGAATGGAATCTTTTCTTAAACGTGACAAAACCGAGTGCTGCTTTTCTTGAAAGATTGTCAAACCACCATGGGTGGCATGATAAACTGCCATGAATGGCTCGAAATTCCCATTAAAATCTCCAAGTAGGTATGAGAATGGATACGATTACCACAATCCGATGTTGGTCATCAGTCTCCAAGCTTACCAGAGCTGGCAGACAAGCAACGAAGAAGAACGAGGATTAGACTAAAGACGACAGACAGTTAAATCCTTTTTGAAAATTTTACTCAGCTGTCGAGATCTAGAAACTCCCAATAGTCAGTTACCCAAGAAGCAGATCAGCACTACAATTAACGGAATCCATCTTCACTTCCAAGCTTCTCCTCCTACAACACCAGCACCAACCAGAGCTTACCGGAGCACTTTTGGGGCTACAAAAGAAAAATAGGTGGAAATCTTCATGAAACCGTCCACCAACAATGGATGGCACGAGATTTCCAGTAATCACAGCCGGAGATGAAGATCAATAAGTTCACGACAGCAATGTCCTCGATGGATTTCCCAACGGTTTGGGGACGAAAATTCCGATGTGAAGATGGGCATTGGGGTAGAAATTGGATTTTTTTCAGGTAGTGGAAAATCAGTAGATGGACGTTTTTCACCACTCTCCTCGCACATTGAACGGAAAACGCAGGCGTACATTCAATCTGCAGCGTTTGCCAATAATGCCGAGCGATGTTCATTTGATGGGAGCTTCCACTGCGCCTGGAGGGTGTGCACCGCCTACAATAACAATTATGCTAATAGACCGAAATCAAGCTTTTTTATTTCCCTATGACAAACTGAGTTCCGTGTAATCAAAGCATTCACATGCATGCACTGCTCGCACTTCATTAATCACAAAGGTAGGGACAATCCAGAATACAAAAGCCGCTACAGATGCAGAGTGTCAATAATTCCATATCATCCAGCATTCGGCAGCTCAATAATAATCGGCTGATGCACGGATTTAGCATTATAAAATTTAAAACAAGCTCATCTGGCAATGTCAACGCTCATTAATGACTCGGCAACACCCAAAGGAATTAATGCAAATCGCCAACTTTGTGCAATAAATCTTGCCCATATAAAAACGCATCGTGCTAACAGAACCCCACACTTCTGACTCAATTAGTATTATCACGTGTTCTAGAGTCAGTGCTCTTATTGGTTCGAGCACCCTTCAGAGTTCAAAAAGAAGATTGCTACAGCTGTCCGGCATTTGTAAAATCGCGCTTCAAAATAAAAATGACCTCCAATGTTAATCAACGAGGCTTCGTTTTTTCAGCACTGGATACGCAATGGAAGTGAATGTGATTTTAAAGCGATGAATGATGCCCAAGAGTGCACGCAGTTTTAGAAATAAACAGGAAACACGATGTAACAGCCATACAACGCATTAAGGCGATGAATTTCGATGTTGTAAATGTGTAGACATTTCATGCCAAATAAACATTAAAGTCATCATTTATCAAGATCGATCGATCACTCATCTTCTAATCTGGTCTAGGTAATTCAAAAATATAGTAATTCCCACGACAGCCAGGTCAAGGTGGCTTCACACTTTTGAGTTGTATGCAGACTTCACCATGGACACCAACGTTACTTAAACTGCTACAATTTATTATCAAAAGTTCAATTTATGCATGCTGATTTTCATATTTTCTGAATTTATTAGCAAATTTACCTAACTGAAAATTATCTGGTGATTAAGAACAATAATAACAGCAATGATTGAATAGGCCATTCAAAAAGGACGTCCTCAAGAGGGGTGTGGGTCTACTGGCATGTGGACACCATGTGGACATGGGGGATGGATGAGGGAAGCCCATTGTGGACTTCCACAAATGATGGTATTTTTCAGTTTTTGGTTTTTCTGTTTGAGTTTTAAAGGTCAGTGAAACAGGAAAGAGACACCAGAAGAAATTTACGCAGTCGCAAAAATAATTTAATTTTTTCAAAATCGGGAACGTCAGGAATTATGCCTGAATTTGTGCTAAACGCCAATTTTATGCTGGAATTTACCTTCGAGATCAGGAAATTTCGCGTTAATCAGAAAAAATTGGGGAAAAAAATCTCGAGGAGATGGCAGCGAGACGGGTGTTTGGAAATTTATAGGATGGGCCTTTGTATGTTCCAACAAATTGTAAAAGGAGTTTCAGGGACGTTCTTTTTCAATGGCCCTTTTGCAGATTCACAAAACTAGTAAGATACAGTAGAAACCCAATGCGTATGCATTTAGACAGGTTCTCCTGCAACAACCAATAAGATGTAGAATGACCACATCTTGAACATAAACACGGTTGCAGCAAACTGAAACAAAATTTCACGAGTAACCTAATGGCAATGATGTCGGTCAAGCATGTCGAATTGGATAAAACTACCACCTCTAAACAGACCCTTCCACAGTTTAAAAATTAAGTGACCAGCTGAAACTAAATAGCTACATTGAGGATTTCCTAAAAT
This sequence comes from Julus scanicus, assembly GCA_034698625.1. NCBI lineage: Eukaryota > Metazoa > Arthropoda > Diplopoda > Julida > Julidae > Julus > Julus scanicus. The sequence goes on along the minus strand of JAQGBW010000717.1, from coordinate 4,944 downwards.
GCATCTTTTATTATTTGTTCATTGGTTTCAAGAGTCCCGATTGAAGCCGTGATTACGTTTATGATAAATCAGTCCCTACAGCCTAAAGCAATATATAATCACGAGAGCCGTTATATTTAAACTGTGTAATTAGGGTGTAGCTGAAAAATCCGCGGCGAAAAAAAAAAAAAAAAAAAGAAAAAAGAAAAAAGAAAAGCGGAATTGCCCTAGGTGATCATGTGGAACATTTCCGAGCCCGTTCATCTCCTTGAAAGGCAATCGATACTCTCTCCGAACAATTTATCCCTTTTGTAAAAATCCTTGCCTCGATTATTTTGCCCTTCTCCTTCTTGCCAAAATGCGCCTTACCATGGTAACCGTGTCCAATACTGCACGGCGCAACCGCAATGGGCTCCAGGTGCCCATGCACGCCTCAATATTCCTTGAAACACTATTTGGCAACATTCTATCTGCCATCATTTTCATAGATATCAACATTATATAATTAAGCCATGCGCAAATCGCATCATTAAGGGCTTCCCACCCATAGGCAGACACAATTCGACGAAGGAGCGTCCATAAAGGACCGTCTGAAGAAAAAAAAGAGAGGAAGGTCACATAAGAACGATAGAGGATGAGCTCATGAGAATGTATCTAACACTATACTTGATCTAGTAAAGATTTAATAAATCGTACTAAATAAACAATACTTAACTTCACTGAAGTATTTAACTGGTCACTAAACCTAGGTTTACACTAGTAGGATATTAAATGGAAATGGTTATTAACTTTAAAAGGTCAATGAGTAATGAACGAGGATTTGTATTATGAAGTTTATAATAATAGAAATTATACTACACAGGAAATCCTTACATTCACCTATTTTACCCGAAATGATTATTACCAGGAAGTAGCTCTTTAGGTTTTGCTTTATAAGACAGCCAACGTCTGATATCAGTTTTGTTTTAAAAAAATTGTTCTACATTAACGAATTGAATTAAGTTGTGTCTAAATTTATTTATATTTAATGCGAAGATGGTGTAAAATCGACATAGTTTACGGAAGGCCCTTCTTCTCTTGGCACTTATGGGTATAGGTGAGCCCATTCAATAAGGGCGAAATGAAATTGCTTTAAACTCTTGTTAATGTTACCTGTGAGCTTGTACCACGATAACCCGAAACAGCTAACAACCCATTAAAATCTGTGTTAATCTAATGATAAAGTTAACCTCGGCAGTTCATTAATGGTCATATGATTTGCAAGGGAGGAGTGTTGCCAAAAACAATGCCCATAATTGAATGAGGTGGCAAAACTGAGCACAAAATTTGATAGAAGAGGGGGCGGGGTGAGACCATTATTTTGGCAACAGTCAGCAGATCAATACGAATTGACGTAATGCAATTTATGCAAACTGACTGTCGCCAACTTTGGGTTCAGCTGGCATTTGAGAGTATCCAGCGGCCTTGGTAGATTAAAAAAAAGGACCGCTCTAGATTGAAACACCGCTAGATGGCGCAAGAAGTCACACGATTGGGCGATACGTGTGCATGCAATTTTCGTTGAAAAGGATAAATAAATATAATCTACACCGCCCTTTGTTGTTCTTGCATGTCATCAATACAATTCACCAGTAATTCCGCTAATAACACAGTAGGAACTGAAAATATACGTAGTATTTTATACAAAACCAAATTACATAATGACCATTTTATAAATTGCATGGTTAATATAATTTTATAATTAAGTTCAATGATTCTGTACTGAAGAAATCTGTCGGGATGCAAATGTCAGATAATTTGAACAGGTCTCTGTCCAAATTAGTTCAGATTTGCATAGTTTAACTGTATATAATGCAGAGCACGCCACTAGTGTACATATGTACAGTAGAACCTGTCTAAACGCACACTGTTGAGAGCGGTGAAGAATATTCTTTAAGACAGGTTCATTTATACACGGGTACCACGGGACCGGCACATTTTCTGCTTTTAGAGAGGTTATTCATTTAGACAGGTGCTATTGTATACAGAAGTAGTAAAAAAAAGATTAATCTAAAATAATCTATCTCTAACAGAAAACTTCGGCAAATCCGAACATTCCAGGTCCCAATAAGTTCAGATAAGCGGGTTTCTACTGTATTCTTGTTTACTTTGGTCTGATGGTGAATTGAATTCACACAATTTTCAAGTGGTGCATAATCCTAACTTTTATCGGGTATAGAATAATAGTTCAATACCACACATAACAATACAAACCTATTTCAGCTAAATATTGTCTAATGGGTAATCAGTAACCTTTACCTTTCAGACGCCTTTATCTTTGGGTGGACACACTGCATCTGTAAAATGACCTTTAGTGCATTGCATTATGGAATGGCGGTTCCCACAATGCACCTGAACGATATCCATATATGCCCTATACGGCGGCAGTGTGACCACTGATTTAAAGGAGTTCAGGGAACTCCTCTACGCCAAAGGAGTTTTAAAGGAGCTTTGACCTCCTTTAGCTAAATGAGGATGGACACACTATAAAGTTAAAGGCCATTTTGGGACTTAAACGTCCTTTATCTCATAGTGTGTCTGTAGTATTAGTCTTTAGTCATAATGGGATTTATTTCTACCATTGTGAATCCCACATTATCCACAACACTCTCATCAGTTTCTATAGGGTTTCTAATGGTAATATTTGTCTTTATATAGATAGAAATACAGCAACCGCCTATCTTCGAATTCTTGCTAAACCGAAGACATGCTGTATAAACCAAAGCATATACAAGTATATAAACAGTCCCACTTCATAAATAAAATAACAAGAAAACTGTTGACAAGCCATGTAACTTCATAAGCTGGCGAACCACGTGCAGAAACTAACAATCTGTAAACCCCATGGCTGACCTGCCCACCCCCAAAAAAGGGTTTTTCGCGAAGGACAATGCCAAATTTTCAATTTTGACAGTGGAGATCAGTCATCTCAGCCCGCGGTTTATGGTTGGCATTGCTAATTGCCGCAATTAGCAGGTGTATACACAATCGCAACACGGCTTAATGGTTGTGAATGAAGTCATTGACAGTGCTTGTGTTAGGCACTATCAGTGTCGTTCGGGCACGATGCACGTTTATGCCTGCCATGACTGGCCATAAATATGCACGGCCTGTCAGCAGTGGACAAGATATTAATGTCAACATCCAACAAGGGCTGGCTACAATGATGGATGAGATAAATGAGCCTTTATGGTCAGCCCCAAACCCCCGCCACCCCACGCTCCAAGAGCATTACACTTATGACCATATCTCGGGATATTTTTGGGGTTCTCTTCAAATCAAGGTGACAGCACAGTCCAGACCTGTACGCCTAGTATTACATTTTTGCAATTACTGCGTTAGGCTATTGGCGTGACACTAGCAAATATGAACAAGACACGTGATCGCCGCACCATATTAGCCGCTCCATGGTTCGCACGTTGTATTACATACAGTTTCATCCCATAAAAAGATGCCAGAATCGAAGGCCTGTCAGTTCAAAGTGCTCACTGAAGGGGGGGAGCCAAAGGGACGAAAAGCATCGTGTAGGTAATGCAAAAAAAGAGTGGAAGAAAACTGAAAATTGTTCCTAACCTGTTGGACCTGGGGATGTTGGGATCGCTTCGCTTGCGGAAAGAATGCTTGGCTTCTCTCTGAAAAATAAACAAAAAAAAGTGTAAATATAAAAACCAATAATAAACAACAGGGGCGGTTGTAATGAACACACAAGTTGGGCTGGGAAGAAATGTAAACAGTAGTTCGTATTTGGCATCCAATTCCGCGAACCTAAACCCCAACTGGATTCCGGTTGCAAAGAAGGCTTCATAGATGGCGCTAGAATTTTGGAAACACCATTGTACATGATATTAACAATATCAATTGAAAATACAATATCATTTATCTAAATTATTGAACGTATTAAAAATTGAAGCCTTGTAATGATCTTTCCAATGTTAGGATTTATTTTGCTTAGAAAAGATTTTGTACATAGGAAACCTAGTCAGGGTGTCCAGTAAATGTGAAAAACTTCAAGCATATTTAATCCTCAACCACTATCGTGCGGTATCAAAAGACCCAAAGCATCTTATCTTCAAAAATCCGCTAGATGGAGCTAGGCTCGCGCTTCAAACGTTCAGTACCTTCATTTCTCGTTTGGATTTTGATGTGAACAAAGGCCCAAGTTTATCTTTTCTGTAATATAGGCAACTTTTTGCCATTTGGGGTCTTAAAAGACCCCACGATAGTATACTTACGTGGGCAAGATTTTTAATAGGAAACGCCATGCTATTTTTAAATTTGTGCACTAAGCACTTTTTATATGCTGTACTTACTATGCAGCACTTTATGTTCATGTATATAACGGGGAAAAAAATTGCTTTCCAAAGATAATTTGCCAAAAAATTCACTTTCCCTTCTTATTACCATATTTGTACTATTTTTTATTTTGTAAACAATTTCTGTCAATATATGCAAAAAATAAATAAATAAATACAAAAATAAAATAACAAATGCTAGCTAATATGTAAAACCCGTTTAAATAAATAATTCAAGTGTTTAAAAGTATGTTTTTTTAATATTTTAATATTTTTTAAAGTTTGGGGTCTTTTGGTACCCCATAATAGTGGTTATTTGTATGCACGAAATGACGATAGTGGTTGAGGGTTAAAGTATTTCAAGGCTCATCTTATGGTTATTCAAGCACCATTTCAAAGAACAATGCCATACAATTGCTTCCAATTTTCTAGAGAATTAAATATTGTTATTTGTCTGATTAACGGGGTTTAACACAAACTTCAAGCATAATTCCAGACTTTTCTGATTTTCAAGGCAACCAGCTGGACACTATACATGATCAAACTATGCAAACGTGTTAAGGTGGGTATCCATCTACCGAAACATTAAAGAAACATAAACATACACAAAAACATAAACATACAAACATTGATG
>JAQGBW010000716.1:0-35483 GCA_034698625.1 Julus scanicus | reverse complement strand
TGTCCCAATTAAACATGTAAATTTACTGTTGGTTCCTTGGGTTAGTTTCTGTTCTTTGAGATTTGGCCCAAATAAGCTGCTGCCCCAATTAACCGTTGGCCCAATTAAGCGGCTGCCCCAATTAACCGGTGGCCCAATTAAGCGGAATCGTCTGTATTTATATTGTGCTTGTAGATGTAGTGATTGCATGAAAAAAGAGGAAAGGAAGAGATTTTAAACTGTCTATTGAATAACAAAAGATATGTTATTTAGTTTTGATTGATTTATCTTTTTTTTCAATAGTCTGTTAATTTGCTAATTAAATGCCAATTACATGTAATTAGTGTAGAATGATTTATGACTTTTTGGTCACCTGATCGTGACTTACCTCAATGATATTTTTTGCACTTTAATTATATACATATATGTGTCAACATTCGATGTACACTTTTTTGTTAACTGATCAAACTTTATTCATACAAAAGTTTACTTATTCTAATATATATAGCCCACTTAGAAATATTTTTGGATGAAGGTTTACAGGCGAGGTTACATGAGAGCAATTCATATTGTTGAAATATTTGAGTAAATAAACCTTCATGGCAAAGAGTTTTAATATTGCTTTTGTAAGCGTCATCCAGTTCACACAAACTTTGAATAGAACATTGATATGCTCCAAACGCGAATAAATGCAAAAAAGAACTAACTTTTATATTGCATTTTAAGATTAATTCATATTCTCATCAATTAATTAAAAGGGTGCAAATATTTGGTTTAATTTGCCATCTATAATTTACTATCCACAACGTGCGTAAAACAATAGCTACATTTCCAAAAGTCAGACTACTGAAATTAAATCATTGTAAGCACGTGTGGTCACGGTCAAGGATTAAATTTCTAGCTGAAAATCGATATGAATGATAAATTAGCGAAAGATCAAGTCCATCAGATGCTGCACATTACAATGATGTATGATTATGATACATTGTATATCTTTACACAATTACTAACTGAATATCATTTCGGTTAGGATTCAACTTGACCACAATTTCGACTGTATCATGTACCTACTACTTACTACATGTATATGTATGTATATAGACCTTTAGACATATTGTAAATTTTGATTGTCACAATTAATTGCTGAAGATCAAGGCTATTTCGCAAGTTTATAAAATATCAAAGATTATATGGGAGCCTTAATTAAAGTATAATGATGAACTTATGTCATTGATATTGGCAACGTAAATTGATAGGTGGCGTACTACGTACTTATAAAATCAGGACTGACAGCTGGAACAAAAAAGTGCGCTTGAGGCAAACTGTTAAACTTTAGAAAAACAATTTTTTCACTCAATAACTTTCCATCTCTCTAACATTTTTCTTCACATTTTTTGTCTCAATTTCCGTTATACAGCACATATACATATGTGTACGTGGTTTCATTATGAAATTAGTGTGATACTCACCTGCATGAATCAAGTAAAAATGTGTTTTCTCAGCAACCAAATGTCAGATTTAAAATCGGGAAAATGTGTTTTGTAGAAAATTTATCTATTCCTGTTTATAGTTCGCCTAGTGTGAAAAGGATTTCTGCTGAATTTCTCTGGAGAATAGCCCACTCGTGGGGCTACTTCTGGTGGAGTGGTCATTTTATCGGGAAACCATTAATTAACAACATGTCTAGCTGGATATGTGTTTATTAAGCTCTGATAATCAAATTACATTCAGAAACACTTACAGCCACATGGGTACAACAATGCATATGGCATAAACAATGCAAATTTGGGTTGCTTTAATCTCAACATTAATCGCCTCAAGGATGCATCAGGAATTTTATGAAAATTAGGCGAATTATAAACAGGAATTTGCAAAACTCATTTTTCCAATTTTAAATTGAACATTTGGTTGCTGAGAAAAACACATTTTCACATGATTCATGCAGGTGAGTCGATTTTTTTGCACTTGAGGGCATATACTCTACAAAAAAAAAAACATCTCACAAGTTCCCTTAAGGACATTTTGATAAAAAAGAATGAGGGCAAATGATGTGGCAATTTGTTTACTGTTTTGCAAATTGGTGTGGCGTGATTCACTGATTAACTTACGGTAAAAGTATATTAAACCCACTCTAGCTTTTATATGATCATCACATGATCCTTGAAAGTTACTTTGTAAAATTTCGCATCTTGATTAATTTTTTAGCTTTCATTCATCACTCTGTACTATCTATTCATATTTTCTTGTTAGGTTTGTTCTGTTTATTTAAATTAATTAAATCGTAATGTATATCATTTGCTGGGAATTAAAAGTTTTGAATTTTCTTGTTTCAAAAAAAGTTTATAAAACTGGCAATAAATATATTCAAATATTATCATTTGTAAGTTTCATCATCCATTTCTCATTATCAATTCTTAAAAATGTTCATAAATTACACATGTAAGGCAACATCTATGGAAAAACAGATTTCTAAATTATAGATCAGTGTTTTTTGTTTTTTTAAAAACTTCGATGTACTATATGTAAATTGAAAAATAACAAATATTATATCTGTTTAACATAACCCAATTTCCACGGGCTTATTTTAATCCAAAGAAGAAAAAACAAGATTTACAAACAATAGAACAGTATTTTTTTAAAAAACAACTTATGTACCAATTATAAATAATAAACATTAAAATTGTTCATCATAGACCAGCTTTCCACATTCTAGTTCATAATTTTATCCATGGAAAAACAAATTTTGTAAACTATAGTTAATTGTTTTTATTTATTAATTTTTAACTATACATATATATACATAACTTCCATATACCAATTGTAAATAATAAACATTAAAAGTTCATCATCGACCAAATTGCCACATGCCAGTTATTATTTTTATCCATAAAAGGGCATTGAATGTAATTAATGTACCCTAAGGAGACAAGGTCATCTTGTATCGATGTGCCCAACAAGATCCTAGGAGGCCAATCAAATGCTAAGCAAAGATTCGAGAAACTTCTTCTTGGGTTGGCCAATCAGATCAACGGATTGTGGCGTGTCTTTAATTTAATTGAAAGAGTTTTTAGCTCTCGACTTTACCTCCATGTCTTCCACAATTTTGCCCTCAACAACATGTTCTTCAATAACAAACTGTCAATCATAATGACGTATGAAACCATTTGTTACTTGACATCATCAATTTTCAATGAAGGCCAACATGTTTTCCATATTTCTCAATGATTGTGCTTTTCTTTTAGTTTTTGAAAATACTGCATTTTTTTATTCACAATTCTCAAATTATAATTTCGACCAGAATTGTAAGTTTGTTTTCAACAACATATAATTTCACTTTAAATTGACTAAATCTCTGCTTTGTTGACCCGACCATTATTATTGCTTGATATAATTTATTAGACTTAATCGAATTAACGTCGAGTCATCTCATTAAGATTTATTAAACGTGAACAAGGCATTAAGACCTCGACATGTAATTAATGCTTTCATATAATTACCAAACCAAGCCAGTTAAGTTCGGATTAGTAATTAAGAAGCTCATTGAATACGAATATCATTTTTGGACATTAACAAGACTCATTTTGCTGTTTCATTGCTTTGACACACATAGGCAATATGTGGATACATCATCTAAACGTTTGTTGATAATATGGTTTACACTTATCATCATCATTCAAGTTTTCTGAGCTACTTTTCTCCAGTTTTTAAATGTTTATTTAAATTTTAAAGTTGTGTCGGAGTAGAGTTAACCCAAATAAACCCGAATAGTACGCACAAACTAACAAAAATTTAAATCAATTCGAGATAAATTAATTTTTAGCTATACTTAAAAATATTTTGGAAAACATACTGAATATGCAAAATATCATTAATTTGAAATATCACAAATCCACTGTCTAAACTTCAGGGTTATTGCTGTTAAATACAAGTTGCTATCATTAAATTTTAGGTTTTTGTGTGGCCTTCTAATGATTATGTGATTATGAAATATATTGATATACACTATGCGGATTGGAAGTACCTTGCTGTGTTAATTAAAGCTTCATTAACTGAACTTCCAGATTCTTTTAAATATTTTTTTATTGTGACGAAAATACAGTTTTTAAAACTTTGTTAGTTTCTGCTTTGAGGCACACACATATACAGACGAGTTTTCATGAAAGCTTAGCCTGAAGCTGGACTGGTTTGGAAAAAAATAGATTTTTGGAGACGAATGGTCCACATTTTTGCAATGTCTTATCGATACAATGAAACAAACAAGAAGGGTGAGTTGGTGAGTTGAACTAAAATGCCCTTCTTTTCAATTCCGTTTTTTTTTAGTGTAAAATATAGTTGAAAGTTTTGGTTGACCAGGAAATCAAAAGTATTTGCTTAGGATGCCTGTCATTGTAATGTTGCATATTTAGGTCAGAATATTGACAGGAATGTAATTATCATAGTTTCCATTGCTTTGAAGATGGTAAAATCACAACTTTCGATTGAAAATGGCGCAGAAATTAGCCTGAGGCAATAACACCTGAAATGCGAAAGTTAAAGTAAACAGGCAAAGAAATACCTGTTTGTGGTAGTCCTCAAGCTAAAACATAGAAATTTAGGGTACTGTTTTTTACACTGTATTGCAAATTATGTTGAAATTACTTGGTAGGGAAAAACTAAAGTAATGGAATGTGTTGACAAAAATCTTTTAAATAAGACAATTTTAAATACCGGTATTATTATTTTTTGCAAAACCAAAGTTTTGTCCATGTAGTATATGAAACCTAATGCCTGCCCACAACAACAGAAAATTATCAGTTTATAAATATTTCATTTTTTTTACAATGTTTACAAATGGATTGTTGCATTTTGTACAAACTTTATACACAATAATTGATTAATTTTAAAACTAGACTAGATATGATGCTTGCAGTTTGTACCAAAACAAACTGCAGTAGCTTACCTTGCGTTTCTGTCAAATTTTGCATACTTTTGCCAATCAGCTGGGTTGCTCTTGTAGGATGTCATAATTGACTGGACATAATCAACGTTGACCTGGTCAGATTCAAATACTCTATGCAGCTCTTTGCACAGATCATCTAACGTCTGGATTTTCATTCTCGAATATGCTTTCGCAAAATTCTTCTTTTTTTTCAAAAAAAGCTCGCGTGGAGTGCAGAAGGTTGGTTTCGAATAATTGAAGGCTTGAGAAAAACATTATTTTAATAGACCGCTGGTGATGACGTTGGGTCAAACTAAGCTTTTGATTGGCTGCTACCATTTGTACTTTTAGATATCGATATTTGAAGTGGCCGCCACCAAATGTGTCACCAAATGTTCAGTAATCCTTTACAGATGATAACCATGGCTATTTTAAGAAAAATCTCATCATGTTTTTAAAAAATAATAGTGTCCCTAACATGCTATTTTCTATTTGCGTTTCTAAAAATAGGTGTTGCACCTTTGTTCGAAAAAGTCTTATATTCACCTCTGCACTCTGTACATCTGCTATAAAAATATTAAATGTTGTATTAGCGCGTTTGCACAATATCTTTTGTTTTATATCTTCACAGTTAGTTCAGGGCACACAATGCACACCTATCAGTAATTTCGAGTACTTAATGTGAGTTATATTTGGAATAAAACTTACAAAGTTTCGATAGCGTTAACATTAAGTTTGTGGAACTATATTAATATCTCCAAGTTTTTTGTTTCTAAGTTTTAAAACTGTAAATAACTCACAAAAAGTGATCAGAGATAGGACGAGTTAAGTTCCATAAAGTTGCTAAGTTCTGGAAGGAGGTAGACCACGCCTATAAGAAATGGTGCAAAAAAATGTTTTTCATCCAGATTTGTTATTTACTTTATAGAACACGTACAAGTTATTTGAGTATCATATGGCAGCAACATACGAAATGTCAACACATTTAATATCTAAAATAAAATCTTTGGCAAAATTTGAAATAAGAGGGTAAAATAGGGTTTTAAGTATTTTTTTTACCAATTTGAAAAATAAACTACTAGTATTTCACAAAAAGTTTCAGGTTGTATACGTATAGTAATGGACAGTATGTAAACTTTGAGGTAAACTTTTATTTTTTGTATAGTTGATAAACTGTAGTAATCTAGTTTTTCTAATCAAAGTTCTGAACTTTTACTACAGTTTATTTTAAAAAATGTGATGCATTTTCTGTGTGATGTACTATGCAACTACATGTAGTATTAATTTACAAGGACGCAGTCGAATTTCTATCCAACATACTAAGAAAATAAAACGTTAAATTTGAGATTTTATGTACGGATGCAGACGTAAAAGAGAAGAAACTGTAAGCCGTCATTAAATCGGAGAACTGTGGTATATTTCATGCTACATATGTACTTTGACTGAAATTTAGCTGATCAAATACGAGATAAAGGCTATTCATTCTAAATGCTTGCAATTTTAACATTTAGAAGGACAATTCCGTGATAAATATGAACGTGAATCTTTCGAATTTATAAACTGAAATTTTTAATCAAATAAGTATATTTATACCTACAAAAATTGTGATTTTTTTATCAATCGGAAATAATTTTATTTAAATTTACCGCCTTTATTTTCCTTTTGTTATTATTATTTCTGTCTCAAACTCATTATGTATTAATTGATAATGTACAAGTATTGTATTTATCTATATATATTTAGGTTTTAGATAATTTAATAGAAAAACAACGAATTGAACGCCAGTAAAATATAAAAATGGCATTATTATGTGAGATTACAAGCATAATTTAATGAACGACCCTTGCTTTCCTTTAATGCTACACTCACGTGCAAAACGAATGTAAAATGCAAGTGGATTCTTTGGCAACACTGTTCTTGAGTTTTCTACGTTATTTATATAGTTGATGTTTTCTTGCATATTTCTGATTAAACTGCATCTTTTTCAGTATGATTAAGGCTATTCTTGTATTTAACAATCATGGCAAACCAAGACTTTCTAAATTCTACCAGTTTTTTGTAAGTATCTGTTAATTTATTCTCTCATTTTAAGGATTTTCTTTCCTACGGACACTTTGCCATATGCGATTTTTGTTAGGGGTGTGTGAACCCGGGTCATCGTGTCTGGGTGTTGCTCACATCGGAAAATTATAACGACCTATGCGCTCTATTTGCTTGTTTACTTTAAAAGTTGTAGCAAGTGTTAAATTATTAAGTTACATGGTTACATATGCGTAATCAATCCAAAATTTCAGACTCGTCTGACGCAGCATGAGTATGACTACTTAATAATATCCTACGTTATAAACGTGGATCTGGTATAATGTCCTGATAATTAATTACAATTTTAAGGGTCAAGAAAAAGGGTTGCAGGTGCTGAAAAGGAGCAAAATTTTACTAGGCAATGGCACCTTTAGGGTCATTCAAAAAGGATGTCTCCAAAATTCCATTTTCCCCCCTCCCTGTGGATGCCCATATATTTCTTTTTTTAGAAATACATATGTCAAACCCTATAGAACTAATTTGCATCTGGAATGTATTAGAGTGATAGAAGTGTCATGCTTTGAATCATGACCCTAATCTAGCTGCAAGACCTAAGTTTCAAATGGAATGAGCAAAGGATAAATAATCTAATAAAAAAATCCACTTGGTGTATGTAATTTACCCTACTGGGACACATCATGTCTACCCTCTATTGACTTGTCTATTCATCCCTTTCACTGACTTATCAAACTAAAAAAAATATATATATAAAAATCAAAAAAATCAAATACCATCATTGGTGGGCATTCATAACCGCTTCATGGATTCCCTCTTATCCTTGTCCAAATGGTGTCCACTGTTCAACAGACCTGTTGAAGGAACCCTGTTGAGGAATCTTTTTGCAAGTTCCCTAATGTAGCTTAATTTTTTTCATAACAAGCGCAGGTTGGTCGGAGCAACGCAGTACCTTAATTTTTTGAGTTTTGGGGATTGAAAGGGTTGCATGACTGATCAGAGGATTGAACCTTCAAAATATTTTATCTTTTCTTTTAAAGAGTGAGGATATGCAACAACAGATAATAAAAGAGACGTTTCAATTGGTTTCAAAACGAGATGATAACGTATGCAATTTTTTAGAAGGTGGCAGGTAGGATTTACGGGGAATTATATGTTTAAATACTGGTCTGGGGTAAATCATTTCCTTGCTTTATACATTTGGATTTATTTACAGTTTGATCGGTGGATCTGATTACAAATTAATTTATCGTCATTATGCTACGTTATATTTTGTTTTCTGTGTCGACTCATCGGAAAGCGAATTAGGAATCTTAGATTTGATACAGGTAGATTTTGGTTGTAATAAAAGCAATTGTGTCAAATTTTATAGTATATAGTTTGTGAATTGTCATATTTTCTAAATATGCATAGGTGTTTGTGGAAACCCTGGATAAATGCTTTGAAAACGTGTGTGAGCTTGATCTGATTTTTCATGTTGATAAGGTACAATTTTCTTATTCTCTGTCATGAAATTAAGAATTAAAATTAGTCTACCACATCAGCATCTATTTCATTCTTTGGATTGTTATACCTGATGACATAGTCACATTTTAAACAATTAATAGAATCCAATTCACATCTGGATTTTCTACTAATTATGATTTCTCATCATAGGTACATTATATATTGAATGAGCTTGTTATGGGTGGGATGGTACTGGAAACAAATATGACAGAAATAATTACTCGAATTGAAGATCAGAGTAAATTAGAAAAGCAGGAGGTATGTGTTTTATTGGTGCCATTTTAGCTGTTTTCAAATTTCAGATCCATATTCCAAATTCTATACCATAAAACTAACCTTTGTGCAATTTTGAAACAAATTTTCTTTTATTTTAGGCTGGTTTAGCTGCTGCTCCAGCACGAGCTGTCTCTGCAGTGAAAAATATTAACATTCCTCAACAAATAAAGGACATGAAATTACCAGATTTGCCTTCCATAAGTAATCTTAAATTTTGAAGTTTACGGCAGGACAATGATTTATCTTTTTTAACGTCTGTATAATTTGTGGTCATGATTGCAATTCTTGAAAAGTATTCCGTATCTGTCTTATTAATTATGAAGCTCCAAATGCATCATACGTGACTAAGCCAATGTGTGTTTATCGATATACTTGGATAAATGAAAGATTTTTTTTTAAATTTTCAGAAAAAAACGTGTATATTGAGTATGCCTGTAAACTGTTTTGTTAAATAAATTACAAATGGTTACCCCAATATTGTGTTGTATGTATTACAAAAATGTTCAGATTTTGGTTACCATATTTTTGATGTTAATTGAAAATTGGAGACTTTGTCAAATGGTATTATAAGCTCACCTTTGACATCTTCACATTACAATGTAGTAAATTTAAAATTTTCCAATTGTGGTTATTGTGCGCCTTTTCAACATTTTACCCGATCGGTATGGTGGGTTAAGTTAAAAACACATTTCATCAATAATATTTTCCGAATTCCTAAAAACTAAGAATAAATGGATTTGTTGTCAGTCAGTTTAAAATTTGCGTTATTGAAAATTACCATGAATTTCATCAGGTTTCTAAACTTTTGCAAAAGTTTTCAGAGTATTCCATATTTGTTTTTAGGTCATTCAGTAAAAAAAACTAGTCCGATTCTAGATTTTGAGAGTGAATTTTATTATAAAAAAATGTAATTAAAATTAATCATCAATGTGCCTCACAATCATTCATGGTGTATGCAAATTGAATGACGCAAATTGGAATTGTCAACGTTTATTTGTACCTCAGAGAATGGGATTTACTCAATGAAAGAAAGACCATGTAATTTCCTAGAAGTGAGAATGAAATTGGGCTTTCAAAGTTGGCCGCCTATTGTTATTCAAATGGACACCACCTATTCTCCATGGCAACCGATGTAAACACTTTCTAATTGCACCTAGAAGCTTTGATTTACAAATACTTGTACATATTAGGTCACTATGTTGGTCGATTATCAGTGCAAAATTTCTTTGGAAGTCCATTGAGTTGCAGTAACATTCAATTGAAAAGTTGTAAGGTAAGTCCTTCATGCTCTTTTTAGAATATTTTCAAAGTTTACCTATTTTTGAAAAAAAAAGTATTTTGATGTGGTTATAAGTTAAAAACTAAAGTTGTAAATATGTATAAACTTTACACCCTTTAAAGGCTCAAAAGTTTTTGCTCTTTTTATGGGTATTTACGATTATAGAGGGAAATGAGATGTCAAAATTGAATTTGCTTTTTCTATGTTTTAAGAGGATGTAAATATGACCTCAAACTCTAAAAAGGAATCAATTATGGTATCATCAGATATCGATGGAAGGTATGCAATTTTGATTATGGCAATATTACACGTATGCACACCTAGTAACGATTAACTTCATCTGAAATTAGATTAATTTGTTGTAATTCCTTCACTTTGAAAAAGGTTAATCTGATTAGCAAAAAAAAAAGTAGATTTACTAAGTTTCGGATTATTGAATCTGCTCAGTAATTTATACCATATTGGCATTACAGGTGTTGATTTTGATCAGGATTATTTTAGAAATTTGTAGATGGTTTGTTGAAGTAATGTACTAATTTACTACTAATTAACTACCGGCAATTCATTAATCGATTTCCACACTGTATGCAAGTAGTCAAAAACAAAAATAAAACTGGTTGTTACATTTGTGCATTTATTAACATTGAATTGCTTCCTAATCAATTTTTTGCATAAAAAAAGTTTCAAAGATTTGCAAATTCTTGGAAGACGCGCCATTCGATCACAAGAAACAGATTATCTCAAACAACTAGAAGAAGAGAAGAAAATAATGGAACAACTACAACAACAAGAAAAGCAAAAGGTAGATTTCATAAAAGAAGTTATTAATTAGAATTTAAATACGTAGATAAATAATAATTGTAAATTTTATTGGAATTTAGTAAGGGATGCTTCCAACTAGTGTTTATTATAAATTTTCAGACCTTTGTCGCCACGGATTTTTAAACTCATTTCTGTCTAAAATACTGATAATGTCCATTGTTTATTTGCAATACTGCAATTAATCACGCTAATTCTATATTTGATCACGCGTTATCTGTGCCTTATAAACTGTCATCAAAAGCCCATTTTGAATATAGGCAAAGCGCATGTTCTTTGTTATAATAAAGGATTTATTGCAAAATTATGTAAAGCTGTAAGTAAAGTACGTTATCGCGTGTTAATTTCGTTGTCGTGCATCCTTGTGTTGTTATCGAGCGTAGTTTGGCGTGGAAATAAGATGATAAACACATCGCTATTGCATGTCGAACTTGCGAATTATTCCTAGAAAACATACAGGTATACATAGATCGACCCAACATGAGCGATTGTTTTTGTCTTTTTTGGGCGTGGATATGTTGAATTAATTTTCAATATTTGGGTTAATTATTTTTCGAGTTTACATAATATAAACATGCAATCTGGTTCCGTTATTTTTCTTTAATGGCTACAAGTTTTTTTAAAATCAGTATTTGCACTACAAATATTTTTTTACCATAAAATGTAGATTAAACTGTACAAAAATATTGGAAAAAAGTTGTAAAAGCATTCGTGTGGATCGAATTATTCAAATTTGAGATTATCTCGTTATTTATTTATTTATTAAATAAATAAATGCAAAAATAAAGTGTTGTTTTTCCCCAAAATGTTAGTTCATATGGGAAGATTCCTTTATTTTTATATTATATTATATATTATAAGATACTTATTATTTTTGAAAATGTTGCATATGATGCCTTGTTTATTATGTTATTTCTCATTTCAGAATTATCAACAACTAATTCAATACAATCCTTGGGGGAAACCAGGTGGAGGAGCACCACTGGTACGTTGATTACCATCACATTTCAATTATAAAAAAGATTTAATTATTCATTTCTAATGTAATAATTTCTAAATTTTATCGGACAGGAGATGTTAAGAAAGCAAAAACTCATGGAAAACTTAATTAACCCAAAAGTAGCATCAAGCGATGTAGTGGATGTATGTAGCCTACTATTATTTTAAATAAACTGGCTAAAATGTATTAACATTTGTAGAAATTTATCTTAATCAATTAAATGTCGTTTTCAAAGACATTTTTCACATTTGGAAAGCCAGGGCATGGGGCCCCTCAGAAAACGAAGTCTGGACGTTTAAGAACCCAAATACGTGGTGATCCAACGATCCGTTTTCAAGAAGCTCAAAATGTCCACAAAAGCGTTGAAAATGGTATTCGTTATTACGGAGGCCAAGAAGCACAACAAGAGTACAGAAATGCATTAGGCGAGTAATCAGGGAAGATCTATAGGCGTAGATATTATACTGTGCCAAACAATAGTTTTCAATGAAATATGCCAAACTTAAATGTTCAGATTTTTGAATTATATAACTCAATTTTTCAGACAAAATATACAGAGTAAAAAATGTATTAATCTTATTTACTGAAATTTGTAATTTGATCATTTGGCCACGTATTTTCATGCAAAAGTTGTCGCTAATTTTGATTTTAATTTTACTAAAATCAAATGATTTGAATTTTACCATATTTTTGTTGTAGAATATTTCGTTGTTAAATTTTAGTATTTCATCAAGAAAAATATTTACATAACAATTTAGCTTGAAAACTAAATTTTCAAAAATTATCTATTAGTACAGTTATATTCCAGCGATTTTTGCATTTTATTTAAACTGTTGTTAAATGATCGACTTAACTAATATTTAGATTCGTTAATTAAAGAGAGAGCGGATATAATGAAGCAAGAATTGGAACTTAAAAAGCTACAAGAACAGCAACATGTTAGTATATTTTACTAGGTTAAATTCATATAATTGTGAAATAATAATGTGGTACTAAATTTATTTTTTTACTATAATTCTAGGAAAAGAAAAATCCTTTTGGTAGAGTATCTAAACGGTTGCTTCGGCCCATACCGGTGCCAGGTAGAACCTGGGAGTCAGAGTAAAGGGTTATCTCATTTGGTCATATGATTTAATTACAAAACAAGGTTTAACATTGTAGATCCAATTTTTGCGAGTACAACATCTCTAAACATGCATCAACACTCAACTCGTGTAAGTCAAAAAAACAAGCAATTTGTAATATTTATGACTTAATTTATGGCCTTTAAGAATTTGTAATTTAGAATAATTTATAATTGATAGAGGAGAAATAAAAACTCGAATGGCCATGTGTACGACCCATGGGGAAAAGGATTTGGGACACCAGTCCGAGACCAATTTGGGAATACAATTCGATTATCTCCAAGGTGGCAATCTTGTGGGAAAACGGATGATGACAAGTTAGAAGTAGGCATAATTCTATAGCTTTAATTTGTTCACTCTTATTCTGCTCATATTATACATTTCGTAATAACTCAGGATATTTTAATACATCAGGGTCTGTCTATTCCTCTGGGAAAATACAGTGGTGGAGATGGATCCCCTCATGTTAAGGACAATAGCGAGGTGGTAACTAAACTTCAACGGACTTTGCAAAAAGAAGGGGTTAAAGGTAAGCATGCACTTGAAATGACTATCCTTTTCTGCTGTTGACTTGTTGAACATTGAACTATTGATTCAATCGTGCATTATAATGGTGCATGTGTATTTTTGTAAAAAAACCAAATGGATTTCGAAATGTTAGAAGTATGGAAAGTCTACTGCAAAGGTTATTGTTATAAAATTTCTTTTATTCTTTCATTTCATGAACTGACAAGATTTCAAAAATTCAAATGATGATGCGGTACTTCAAAATGACAATTTGAGTCTTACACCTAGAACTAGAGAAAGACGAACATTTTTGGAGAAATTGGTTAGTTGTGAATTGCTAAAATCCATATATTTGATGTTTATATGTAGCTAAATTTAAAGCCATTAAAAAAAATATTCATATGATTCTAGGGGTGGAAAGAAGAAGCGGAATCGTCAGAAAATATTGAACGAGGCAAACGACTTTATTTACAATATCTAAGTAAAATCAACAGGCATCCTGGTATGGACCTTTCATAATTTTTATATCACAATTAAGACACGAATTATTTATTCTAGAGGGCGCAATTGAAGAGGCGAATATTGTAAAGAAAGCGAAGGAAAATGAGGCGAAAGAACAAGTTTAGAACATTTCGGCGTTGAATCTTTACTGTCATACTGAGTGTAGTTTGTAACACTTTTTTTTTGTTTAAAGAGCAAAGAGATGGCTATATTAATGAGAGAAAGGAAAGTGGCTTGTCCAAAAAAGTATTTCACCACTGGAGTAATTTCAGATGAACATAAGTTACGTGCCACTGATGTGACAAATAGGGTACAGGATAAATAGCATGTGTTGTTAATGAATATTCCCGCACTTTTTTCACTAACTGTATTTTGATAGAATCCTACAAGTTTTAGCGAGGAATACAAAAGAACTTTGGCCCAACAAGCCGAAGAGAGGTACTTAACAACGCAAAAACTTAAAGAACTGGAATTCTTAGAAACTCAAAAAGTTGGTATTTTAAAGATTGATTAGATGCTTACAGATAAAGTCAAAATGATTAGAAAACGAGATCTTGTTTTTATAGCATTTTGAAGTATGGGACTCTCTTTGGCAAAAACCAGGTCACGGCGCACCAAAAGACCCCCTTAATCACCGCAAAGAAGGTCTTTACTTTCTATGCAAGCCCTCTAAAAACGCCAAGAAGTAGTTTACTGTGACTTATCAAGAATACTTTACAACTTTCTTTGTTGTTTCATATTTTACGATTCACACCTAGCAGAAAATCTGAGAGATTCATGAGAGATTAACAATTTAAAATAAAATGAATTTAATAAATCGTTTATTGATGTCTTTATTGAAGCTCGTTTATAGAGATATTCACCACAGCCATTTGAAAATGGGATGAATTAGAAATTTGACGTGTATTTATCTATAAAAAACTATATAATAAATGTACATTTTTCATGTACTAGCTTAAATAAAGAAAAGTATTTGTATAGAATTAGTTGAAATGTCTATACGGTCTTTTCTCATCATTGCGAGTATCCATGTTAGCGTGTAAAGTCACCTAGCAAATTTTTAAGATTCAAAATTCCCGCTAGATTTGTATCGCTTAAGATTATCGCTGGCTTTTATGGTTGTCCCTGCTCACGTTTTCGCGTCGCTGCGAATGGTATTACGGCGCTCTTGCCAAAACTCTTTCCCAATTCTCTTTCCATCCTACATAGTGTTGTAAAAATGGCTATTGAAGTTCCAGAAAAGAATCAACGACTTCGCAAAAGAAATAAGAAAAACAGGATGAAGAAAGCAGCAGAAACAATTTCTTTAACTACAAGCAATCAAGGAGCTCTTGAAAAGCAAGTAGCGACTGTGAAAAAACAGGTAAATTGATCCCGTGAAAGGACCACGTGTCTCATGGCCGCATGTATCACTCATTTTTATACTCTGTAAAAAACACTATTATTTAGAATGCCGGTGTTATACAAGTCATTTTATTTGACATTTCTGTATTCTAATTGAATTAACAGGGATGTGGTATGTATTCTGTTCTTGCTTACGTATATAATGCATGTATTTCAAATCCATGCTTGATACGCGTATACTGTACAATGTGTCATGTCTCAACTGAACCATGTTATTAAAATTTGCTGTCATGGTTTGTTCCTGTTTTCTAACCCTCATGTACATTTCTTCATCTTTTTTTTAGATTAAGAACCAGAAACCTGGGACAGGTCCATTAGTCCCACTGAAAAAAGGCGTTGTCTATTTGGGACATATTCCACATGGATTTTATGAAGCGCAGATTAAAGATTATATGAACCAGTTTGGGAATGTTTCCAGGCTGCGTGTTTCGAGAAGTAAAGAAGTAAGCGCTACTCAAACTTAATTTAGGGTCATTCTACTTCAAAATTGAATCGCACACAATTTATAAACTCCAACCTCCTTCTAATCAGTCATTTATTTTGTTTTTTAGACCTTAAAAAGTAGAGGTTATGCATTCATTGAATTTGAGTCTGAAGATGTTGCTCACGTAGTGGCAGAGACAATGAACAACTATTTGATGTTTGAACATATTATGAAATGTAAGCTAAAGTTTTGAAATGTTTATGAAAGTTTTAAGATTGCAGTAATCCATTGTATTATCATTTATCTAATCGATCGTTTAATTTATTTAAGGTGAATTCATTCCGCAGGAAAGAGTGCATCCGTCGCTCTTTAAAAACTTTCGAAGCATTATGAAGCCAGATCTCAAACGGGTACTTGCCAAGCGAAAGTACAATAGCATGAAGTCCGAAGAATCTGTAGTAAAATCCGAAAACCGAATGGTCAAAAGTCTGTTGAAGAGAAAACTGCAGCTAGCAGCGTTGGGTATTGACTTTGACACTAATCTACTGGTAAGTACTACTCCATACTTTTAATATGATTGTCTCGTGAGTCCAAGTTTCATGTTTTCCATTTATAGTTTTGGGGCAATGGCCTGTTATTGTCTTGTTTAGTATGATATAAGATTTTTAGGCTAAACTGGTAGTGTCTGAGCATCTTTATTCACATATACATCAAAATGTCTTTGCCGAATTTAAATTTAATACATTTATGCTTCTATAAGCTATTATTTTCTGCAGAATTACCAGGAATTGCAATTTGCGAAGTCTGAAAATCAAATGAGTTGAAAAATTAACTTTTAATATTCTTGCTCAGTTTACTACATATTTTACGGCTGATTAAGAATAAAGCATTACCTGTGATTCACTGTTTTGTTTAGAAAATTATTTATGTGTGATTAACCAATAAGTTATGATTGTTGCTTACGTGCATAAGCTTATGTGCATTAATCTGTAATTCCGACATGTTTTCCATAGTTTTGTTTCACACATCTTGTCCTCTAAGATTTGTAATGCTCTAGTTTATGGACTATGCTAAGTTCTCACTTTTTTGTTATTCTTGATAGCCAAGTTAGCTTAACAACTCCGTTTTTGCATTTCTAGATAAATAAATCAGGTAAGGCCATTACCAACTTACAAACTCCTGCACCATCATCTGCCAAGCGTCCCAGAAAAATGCAAACACCCCAACAGATCTTAGAAATAGATTCTAGCGACGACGAAATAACTTTCAAGACACCGCCAAATGTACTGAAAGTCAAGCGACAGAAGTCGGCAAAAAAGCAAAGAACTATTGCTTAAATCTATGGACTGGTGCTTGTAATAAAAAAACGTACATTTAAATAGTATTTATGAAATCCATGATTTTATTTACATTTATTGGGGAATATTGTCAGGAAGCCATGAGAATCTATCACACACCGAATTCAGTTTACTGTCTACATGAAAGCCATTTTTGAAAGGTCACAGTTTAAATCTGGTTCTTTGATAACTGTACAATAGTTAGCCATCTGATGCGGTCTCTCTAGTGTCCCCTTACCCTCTTGCTGGCCTTTGTGATTCTAGGGTTACTATACCCAGGCGGCACTTGTCAATTTGCCACTGACCCATGTATTATTCTACATATTGAAAGCCTTCTGAAATTTGCCTGTTAATAAACAAGACCTTTAATATGCAAATCATACAACAGTTCTTGAACTTGCATTAAAAATGTCACTTCCCAGCTTGAAATCGACAATCAAACTGCACGATCTAACAGAATCAAGCAATTTAACACAAAAGTATAACACTAAAGTTTGCAATAAACACTTTGTTTTTATGTGTTAATATTAAAACATGTCCAATAAATAACCTTGGCCGTTATAAACTATAATTAATGAATTCGATAACTTAAAGAAATGCTGCTATCAAATATTGTGCATCCGCGTCAGGTTACCTAACCACTCGTTTCTTGACATATTTTTTTGCAATTTTATTAATGATGCTAATCCCGTAATCGCTAAGAAAGACATGTTAATATTTCAAATAACTATTATTAACTTTTTTAAATTCAGACGTTTACGCAAAAGCAAAACTTTGCGATGCATGCGGCTTTTGAAAAATGTCAGATACATATTCAGGGTTTCCTTGAAAGTCTGGGAATGTTCGTGAATTTTTAGCACCTCTGAAAAGTCTGGAATTGTACTTGAATTTCTTGTTAAACACCAGTTGTTACTGAAATTTCTTGTCCGCTTCAGGAACTTTCTGCTAATCAGAAAATTCCAATGTAGAAAATCTTTAGAAGAGTTGTCAAAATTTTTGGAAAAATATTTTGGTAAGTGGTCATGGTTGTAGTCTTCAAAAATTCAAAGGAAGAGCCTAAAAAGTCTTGAGTTTTTCCAGTCAATTTTCTGGACACCTTGTTAATTTCCCTGATTATTCTTTTCCGTAACATTGAAGAACTTTTTTGTAACTTATCGAATTGCTGTTTCAAGTGGCGGGAATTTCAAAATGATCCTTACTTTAAAAATGCCCCTCAAATTGTGTATGACGTAACGGAACTCCTATATTCCGTTTTCATGAAATCCTTGAGAAATGCTGCAGTAAATACAGTTCTAATACCTTGAAACCTAAATACATTTTTAGTTAAATCATGGTCTATCGTTAAATTAACAATGACAGCCATTTAAAAACACATGTCAGAACTTTATATTTTCTAATAACCCTGAGTTTAAGTTATACGCAGTGGTGCCCTCGTTTTGACATGGCCTTGATAAGGGGTTGTACCGTATTTTTCTTCATTAAACTATATAATTTTTAATTTTGTTTCCGTTCTGTTGACATGTTTTTAATTTGTGTACACGATATAAGGTAAGTTTTCGTACTAGACCTAGATACAGTAGATGAAAGATTAAAAAGTGCTAATTTAAAAAAAGGAGATTTATATGTCATTTCTCTGAAAAACAAAAATATATTAAAATGTGTTGTTTTATATTCTTATATTTTGTATGCTTATTATTTTAATTAGTAGATTAAATCTAAACTAATTATTCTTAAAACATAAAGGCAGCATTGGCAATACTATACACTAGATCATCAACAACTACGGATTAGTTCATTTTTTCGACAAATACCAAGTTTTTTAGAATAACTTGTTGCTATGCCATAAAATGAGTTTGATATACAGTACATGTAAGTCCATATGCTTTTGCTTTATTATGCATTAGATGAGCTAATGCAGTTCCTCTTACAGTATTTCTACATAGGCGTATAATAGAATTCCATTGAAGCACGCTGTTTTAATGAGCAGTTGGTAAAATGTGGTCTTCATTATTTTGCAGCTTGTTAATTTTTCCAATGTGTTATTTACTGCCCAATTGATTTGCATAATACTAGATTTGAATTCATCTGCCTTATTATCGCTTTGCAGATGATTTTGTTAAGGACAGGGACTAATCATTTATTCCATATTGCTTGAATAATTTTATCATAAAGAGTGTCCTCATTAATTCGGTATTCGTAGGGGGTTCAATTGGAATTTTTGTTTTTTTGTTAAGCAAATGTGTAGGCATATACCTTGCAGTAATAAAGTAACTATGAGAAACACCTACACACATACTGTACATATATTTTAACGAATACAAAACAAAAATTATGCCTTCACATAATAAATGAATCTGTTGGGGAGCAGCAATTGAGAAAAATTTGGTTTGACTTTTATTAATTGTGTTGCATTATATGAATACTCATGACATCCGCCTAGTTTTGATTTCGTAATTTCATTGCACAAATAATATTTGGAAATGTTTTTATGACGTCATTATTGTTGAGATCTAGAATAGTCCTAAGATATGAGCTTTGAGTTTATTCGAGTTGATTATTATTAGGTAGCTCACACACGTGCAAGGCACCAAAACCCTACTCTAAACAGCTTTTCGAAATCTGACTTTGTGGAAGACCAAAATATAAATGAAAGATTCCGGATGTACTGTTCGCGTAGAATAACATAAGTTTAGTTGGGCATAAATTGCCTTTCTTGCAAGCTAATATGGCAGTATTTTTCAACTGGTGTGCTGCAGAAATTTGTGAGATAGTCGAAAATGTACTTTCTGCACGTACTAGTTTTTACTAATTGTAGTTAAAAAACATTATAAATGTTCATTATAGAGCAGAATGTGTATTTAAAACAAGATTTTTCAATATTTCGTTAAAAAAATGAAAAAAAAGAAACGTTATTGTGTGCCGTGATAATTTTGGATTATTATTCAGTGTGCCATGATAATTTTAGTGTAACTTAATGTGCCATGAGTGGAAACATGTTGGAAAAAACATATTGTGATATTCATTGTAGCTTTCTGATACGATTCATGGTAAAATTGTAGTATAGCCTGCTAACTCCATGTATTGTAACTAAAGACTTCTATCAAATTAAAAATGCAGTAATTTATTGCATTTTATATATTTAAATTAAGTTCTCGATCGTTTATACTGTTTCCAAACACTGAAAAAAACTGGAGAAAACTTAAATTCTAATATAAAATATTAAGCTATTGCGATATGTATTTGAAAAGTGCAGGCTATGTGTTAAATTAAAATGATAACTTTACTCCCACTTTATGTTTGTAAAATAAAACGTTACTTTAGGTATAGATGATATAAACTAGCAATAAATATGATAATCATTTTAAAAATATTTTCATTTTGAACCAAAATAATTTTAGAACACCCTGGCAAATATCACAATTTAAAAAGTTAGTGAACAAAACTGTCATAACAGGATTAGGCATCTTTAACGATTGAAAATGACAAAAGCAAGTCATTAACGTGAATGATAACATGATCTTAACTTTCAATTAGGGCACTAAATTGAATTGAATTATAATACATTTTAATACAATTAAGGGAGACTATATATATTGTCATCTCTCCTTGAATGGAATGCCTTGCTCCAGTCATAATGGGTAGATTTTTTTAGCATCACCATGTACCAGACAAAGAAAAGAGCATTTAATTTGTCACCTTGAAACACGTGTTTGGTTGCTAATTGGATTAAAATTTCATCTCGTATTCCCAAGCCCTGAAGTCTGAACAAAATGCACATCTTCCGGTGCAATATTAAATGAAAAGTAGGACTTGAGACACCTAACGTATTGGATTAAAGCATTAAAATTTCATAACTCTTATATGGTGCAGACCTGAATGTACTTCAAGCTGTCTTTTTTTTTTTTTTTTTTTTTTTTTTACTGCAAGGTGTGTTTTTATAAATATTTTCGTCTCGCCCTTCTTCTGCCTTTATATTGATCTATTCGGCGCGTCTTCATTTATTTGCTAGGCAGCATTAATTATTTACGAATAAAAGCAACGTAAAAGCGAGGATGCTGCCTTAGATGTCAACCATTAAAATTGTAAAAGCAATTATGCCATTGTCGGCATTGCTAAACCGTCAATGAATTTTTTACACGAAGTTTGTGGCGTCTAAATGCAATTTATTGAGCTTGGAAACACAGTTGAGAAAAGTTAGGAACTTGTATATCCCATTAGTTTCCATGTTCCAATTAATGCTGGCAATGTATAATACTGACGTGTTTTTGAAATATTTATCACATCACCTTGTCAGCGTCATTAGCTCACTCTAAATCAAAATGTTGATATGAAAGAATATGCATAACATAAAAGTTGGAAAACTTCGTTATAGATTTTCGTTAATCAATGAGCTTTTTAAATGATTTAATTAATTTATACAAATAATACATATGTTATATGATTACGAATTCACCTTCAAATAATGCAACTTGTTTTATTAATATGCATTATAAAAATACATAGTCTGGATGATATACTGTACACAAATATATATTCCACTAGAAACTATTCATACGAATGATGATCGAAAGGAAACAATTTAAAGATGGATCCATTTTGAAAAGTTATTAACGTTTTCGTTATTTACACTCTATCAATAAAAAAAACCACTATAATACCGTGAAAGTTAATATTTTTCATGTTATACCCTGTTATATCTTCAAACGAGTTACCTTCTGGCATAAAAGGTTTAACACGATCTTGAGAATTAATTAATTTATAAAATATGGAATTTCTAAAATATGGGTAGCCAACAGCAAAAAGAGGCGGGAAAATGAGAATGTAAACAAGGAATGTCATGTATAGTATGTAATTAAAATATTAGTTGTGAATTCCCACAGGCCACTACGAAAAAAAGTGATAACTTAAGTTTTGAATCATTGAATTTTATGTTGTGAACATGTTTAACGAGTTATCATATGAAGCTGATACCACTAATGATGGCGCTATCATTTGTAAAAGGTAAGTTTATGACCCAGTGTTTGGACATCTTAAGTTCTATTTCATCATAAATTACTTAGACATCTAACTTACAAATTGTATATTCACTTAAATATGGATTTTTTGTAATACATTCATGTACATGTTTCAATTAATTAGTTTCCTGGATGGGTTATATTTAAGGTTTTCACCATATTCTGAAATGGAAGACGTTAGGATAAAACTACAGCACGTCTATTGTTTTCGAATAACATTGTATTGATTTCTTGACATTCCAAAGTTATTTCTCACATATTTCCATCCGGAAACTATTGTTGTCGGTAAATGCCAAGCATTTCGATGTACTGCACTCATGTTTTATTTTAGTTTTGTGAGTCATTTTTTAACCGAAAGGCTAGCTGTGTCCTTAACGCGTTTACGTTTTGCTAGATAATTGCAAAAACATGATTTTTGATTGAGGGCTTTTTGTATAGTAGGTGTACGAGACCAGTTTACAAAGTAAGACATGCACTTGTTTTGTATCGCCAAGCACGTAAGCATTGTCCGAGTGTTTATAAAAATAATAAACAAGGTCTGTAAAATGAAGAAAAAAACCAAATTCTTTATTGTTATAATGAGAAAGAAATTTGGCAACATGAACACTAAACCATAACTTTGACCATTGAATGTGTTGTTGATCATATTTTTTTTTTTTTTTTTTTTTTTTTAAATGGCACATATTCATTGTAATATATAGCAAAGTATTCTACGAATATCTTTTTACATTTGTAAGGTATAATTACATTAACGAATACAAAATTGTGCGCTTTTTTGCCTAACGAGTATGGTTCTATACTCAAAAAATAAAATACCCGGATTTGTATTATTATGTTTAATTTTTATTATATAAGGTTAATCTCAGCTAAGTGGATTATTATCTGAACGATGTATAGATGCAATTGTAGTGCTAGTTATCGTCAACCTACAAGATGCAACTGTTTCATTTTCTGTGAATATGTTTATTCAAAATTTCAAACCGTTTTTTTAGAAGTAAAGCAAGGTCGTGGGTAAACTGTTATGCTGCTCGATGTTGTTAGATATAATATTAAATGCGTGGACGTAATTTCAAAATGATGATTTCAGGATTATCAATAAAATTTAGACTACATTGTGGTTGAACACAAATGTTTGTGAAGTTTTTGCATTTCACACAAGATCACACAAACTTCACATGTGAAATTTATATTGCCTTAACTAGTATGAATCATCCACCAATGAAGTCTTGTGATTTTTTTCAATTCTCCAGATTATTTTTAAATAAATAAATAAACATGACAGGCATCCAACAGAGAAATTTCCAATTTTCCTGTTTTCGATTTTGAATGCTTGATTAGTCCTTGCACGTCTGTAGCCAGAAGATATGCAATATACCTGGGTACATTGTAGTAAAAACTTGAATTTTTAGGCCCGCAGTTTTAGAAAATAGTTTACAAAATGTAACAGCACCAGGTGAAGGAACACCCCTCACATTATAAGCAGAAACATTTTTAATGCTTCGACATTTCTGGCTAATTGTATTGGCTACAAGTTTCTACTTACTGTATTTCATTTATGAAATAACAGAAACAATACATGATATTGTAGAAATATTTGTACGGAAATCGTGCATTCTATTAATTGGCTTCCTACAATTGAATTAAGTAATATACATGTCCGAATTTTTCTTGTATTACCTCATTATGCAATATGCGTATTTACTATAAGTTTATTGACTTTCATTAAATTGTCATAGAAAATATTAGCTAATCGAACAACAATAATTAAATAATAAGTTGTTTTCTTCTTGCCTTAATACTAGTTACATAAGCATATAATATATCAGGATAGCTTTTATTGAAACCAAGGCAGCTCCATTAATGGTTCTAAATGGTTTTGGCTTTGCCTGTAAATGATGCTTAATTGACATAAAATTGGTGGTTTTGTATGTAGGTGGCTTTCTAATGAATTTCTGTTGTAATGTAACACGGGCCTATTGTATATTCATTTGTTATTATAATTGCTATTCAAAATCATTCATGCGAGATGTTCGTTCAATATTAGGGCATGCTAATTGTGTAATTGGGATAATTCTGACTTCCCCAAAAACAAGACATAGCTCATTGTGACAACTGAAAAAATTGCCTTGAGAATTAAGATATCATTTTAATAACATCTCAAGGGAGATGTTACAGTATATCCCACTTAATTTCAGCAAACTATACTCTCTGTTACTGTTTGAGGGGGAAATATTATTTCATTTTAATATACCACACGTAGGCTTAGAGATATTTCAATTGCATGTAGTTGTACGTGTGCTGTACATCAGTTACGATCAGGTGCTTGCTATCTATATTCATCTCTTATAATCTGTATTTTAATTCAACTAAGTGAATTCCTAGCCAAAAAGTAGATTTTTTTTCTTGAAAACTTACATTTGCTTGAAAGATGGGATGTTGTGCAGTTGTAGGAATTCGCTAATATTGCTTGCATCATGATTATATGTATGTCAAGTAATTTTGTGAATGGACTTCTTATAATAACTTTAACATTTAATATTCACATGTAGAAGTACATCTACTACTGTTTTCTGAATGTTGTACTGTTCAGAGGAAGTATCATATGGACGATTCAACTGTATATTGTTTTAAAAATGCAAATAATAAGTTAAACGAAAATCCCATAATTATAGCATCGTATATTATGATTAATAATAAAAACCATTATTATCAGCAAAATAAAATTAATAAACTTCTGATTCCAGTCAACTTTTTTCAACGCCAGGTCGATAAACTTTAATCACATTCTTTGGCCTATATCTTATGCAAAATTCAAGACGGCTAGTACATATTTTTATTTAATAACCAATCCAAACACCTGTCAAACAAGAAAGACCTTAAATTCCAGTTTACCGGAAATCACTTTTATTTTTTACAAAAATATCAATACTAAAGTAACATTAGTAACCTCCACATCTACATATCTGTAGTTTCAAACATACTGATTATAAATAAGTGCGTGATGTTTCAGTATAAACATTAATGGTTATGTCAGGGGTCCCAACAAGGGGTAGGGGGTTATGAAGCAAACTGCGTCGTTGAAATTTTAAAGGTGGATTGATAAATATAGTGTATATATGATTATAAAATATACATAACGAATTTTTAATCAAAATCATGAACCTCAGAAAGAGGGGGCTCTGAGTAATAGAGTTTAGGAAGGGGGTGGGAGTGGGAGGTTAAATCTCTTGAATCTTCAAGTTTGGGAGAAGTTCAAGGGTACATGACTGGCTATACTTCAGCAAGAGGGCGGTGGAACAAGTGCCAGAAGGGCATTAACTACTCACTCAGAGGGCGCCAGGTTGCTCTAAAGGGGTGCACATCGAGAAATTTCAGGTGTACATGTGAGACAGCCCATCCCTGGCACAAGTTGATAAGTGGTAAAAGCAGACAGTTAAAATTAGAGACCTCGAAACCTTGATTTTTAGAATATTTTCGTTCAGTTTTTGTAAAGGTTGTTGAATTTTCAGAATGGGTTGGGAGAGGAGGATTTAACAAACGACTAAGTAATTGGCCATGGTGCAGCCCAACAAAAAAACATGTGCGCAAGTCAAGAATGGACTTAAATTGAAACGGGGCGATGGAACGACTAAGTGCCAAGAGGGCGCCAACAACACCTTCATAGGGCGCTACTACTGGCCTACTGCCCCCTGTTCAGTCCTCTAAGAGTGCCCCAGTTATCTCTCAAGGATAGGGCACACAGGAAAATATTCCAGTGTCGATATGTGTCAGTTCACCCCTGTGGAGCGTGAGCACCACTGGTTATATCGATCTAAATCTCGAAATATCGTTATTTGCAGAAGTGATAATGTGCAACACCCACTATAAAGATGAATGCAGCAGGTATACCACTTGACAATAAAAACTAATTGAGTTTGATGATGTGTAAATTAACAAGTCATTTGATACTTGTTTGACATGATAAGGTAAGGCAACACAAGCCAGCCAAGCCAACCAGATAGAAAGTTTCATGGAAAATTACTTTACACTGGTATGCTAAGTGGTGTCGCCTTCTACAATGCACAGATCATGGATTTCTTGATGCGGCATTTTTTATAGTGTGATATGCAGTATCATGTGCTTAACCTGAAGGCATGTGAGCAGTAATACTTCACATTCTCAACAGGTTTAATTATATACACTCCATGCTGGCCTATATTTCAATATTTTGAAAACCGACCCAGCCTAATTATAATGTAAACTGAATATATTCAACAGTTGTATGAAATACTGTCTAATAACGTTCCATGTTGTTGCAGAAAAATTGATATACTGTACTAGAAATTCGATATTGTTTTTACTCACGAGATTTTGGTAAACTTTGTAGAATTCGATTTGCAGCATTCTGTATTTGGAATTCCCTTCTTTTCTTGTAGAGAATTCCAGGCCAATAATTTAGTTGCCTTTCGAATAATGTGCACTATTCGGCTTCCGGCTCTAAACAGGATTTCCCGCTTAGGGTTTACGTTAACTGTGTTAAATTTATTGGAAACAATCTCAAATTCGAATGTCGTTTTTCGAAGTGATTCCCTAGTTTTGAGACAGCTAGAACATTAAGAAAATTAATCAGTTCTTCTGTATATTAGCCTACAAAAATGTTCACACTTTTTCAATTAAGTATGCTACTGATGGAAATTCTTGATTATTCCGCCCTTATACAGACGTTTACTTGTGTTATATGGGTCGTGGTCTACAAAATGATGGAAACAATTGTTGAACACATTCATTTCTTTATGGGACAGATTATTGGAAACACAGTCCAACAAAAACAGTCTTTAGTGAAATTAAATATCAGTCAACGTCAAATTTATTTACCATTGGTTGGGAATGGAATCTTTTTGTTCTAAGAAAGATTAAAATTGTAGTAAATGCAGGACATGACTCAAAATATTTATAATGTACACTCACAGAAGTCACTAATGGTTTCCCTTTTAATAGGATGTTTAGATGAAAACAGGACCATATAAGAATTTTTTGGACAATATAGTATTTCCTAGATTGGAGTTTCAGAAAGCCTCAAACATTTGTCAAGTGCTGAAACATAAATTATGACGAAATTTTGTTATTTAATTTGGTTTTTCCCTGTAATTCAAGCTTCGACAATGCTGAAATACGCTGGTAATTAAGTGAAGACCTGTTTGGTCACACTTTGAATCTCCCACCTACCCAAATTTTGCGCTTGTCCAGGGGAGTATTACTTCAATGATTCATGTTCAGTGTGGCCTAGAAGCCTACATTTGAAGGACGACAGGGCTTCATTTTTCTTTCTATTATATTTTCATGATTTTGTCATAGTTTATTTTAATAGCAAGAATCTGCTTCCTATATTTCGCGTCAACACTTTTTGATCCAATCGTCCTGCTGGCGTGTGCATTGACCCCCGGAAGTTAGCGCTGATTGGTTGGTTTCGTTCTTTTTGCCCAATCTGAAGATGCGTTGAAGATTGGCGCCTCTGGTTGCCTTTGAATCGTCAGATCGTCGTGTATCGTCCATTCGACTGAACGTGTGCAATTAATGTGCCTGGATGGAGTGTCAAGATTCCCTTTTTATACTGTAAATAAGCTACGAAGTGTATCGTCATTTGGATAGCAATTTCGAAGGAATTTTGTTCTACTTTGTACTTGGAAACAAATATATAGTAAGCATACATTTTCATAATCCTTCTAATCCACCATATATACAGTGGGTGTTAGCTTGGCCGATGGAAGTGGGTCCTCTGAAACATAAGATAATGTTAAAAATGTTAATGATGTTTTAGTATACATCTTTTTCACACAAATATATAATTGTACAAGATTTCCACTTATGATTTTTTTTAAAAATTGTACTTATTTCTTATAAAAAATTAAATGATTGCCTGATATAGCAGTGGATATATTGGCAAAACATATTTTTAGACCCAGTCCATGATATAACCCATTGGCAACATATATTCCATAGCATGTTTTCACGAGTTTTGTCACATTTTCTAGTGATATTACATTACATTCATATTTTTTGGAATCTTGTACAGATTAGGTTTTTGTTAATTTTCGAATTTCTTTGACAATCTAAATGCTTTTACCGTCCTGAATAACTGTCTTCATTGACGTTTGTGTGTACACTTAAAACAGCCTAGTCAATCAGGAAAGAAAAGATATATGTATTATGTTGGCTAAAATTCGACTTTGGCTTCATCAACTTATATACATATCCGCTTATCAACGTCAATATTTCATTTAATGGGCCTTATCATTCTGATAATGAATGATAATGACATTTTAAGCGTACAATTTAATGTTTGAAAGTTAATTTCACCTATACTATACGTACATGAAGTTGAAGTGTGAAAAGAGAGGGAATGTCCCCCCAAGTTACTTAAAGTGAAACACGTACGCCAAAGATTATATTTTCATTTTAGTATATCTTTCACGAAATTTATCAAGATTTTAAAAGTACATAACATCAATAAATAGTATTGCTAAGCAATCTGAAAACCCTATCTCTAGTTGCAGTTTATCTGCTATAGCATGGATTTGCATCAAAACAGTTACATCTGCAGAGTATTGTTTCGAGTAAGTTTATGGACAATAAAGAATAGGACCTTACAATGCCATGGCGACTACTAAATAGAAAGCAAATGTTTGAATAGGAACCACGCCCTTCCATAAGTAGACCACATGATGATGGAGACTACATTTATATATACTATAAATAATGATATTGATGTGGTCACACTTATCGCTTGTCTTTTATGGGATCCCAAAACAAAATTAAATAGCAGAATCTATTGAAAATAACTATAAAAAAATTGGAGTGTGACTTAGCTATAATACCTGAGCAACGTAAGATAATTAGGCTGCCCTGGGAAAAAAATAATGAAGTATATACCGGGTGTCATTTAAAAATATCTCGAGTGGAATTTCAGTGAAAGAAAAATCAAAATTCTGGATCTACGTTTTACAAATTATAAGATCAATAAACGTATACTGATAGATTATTCACCACAGTAACCAAGATAACCTTAAACTCGTTTAAAAAACCAAAATATCAGGTTTTTACCACAATAGCGGTGCTGTAGCAATACGATTTTTTAAGGATATTATGTAATTCAACTTATTAAAGCAACATTTATGTTGAAAGGCAGGATGAAATGCATTTTTAGTCACTAAAGGACACACGCTGATTCATTCATAAAGTTCTATCCAAGTTAAGTGGATGAGATCAAATTTATTTCTCATTGTAAGCATACCATACTTAGTCCTATTGTAGTGAGATTTCTTTATACTTACTTGGAAGTAAACGCTTAAAATCCTTCTAAAAATATGAGTGTTATTACAGCCTTAAATAGCATTGTCGTCACCACCCAGCAATACAATTTCCTATTGTTGTTTATTCTTGATTGTACATTGTACTTAAAAAGCCTACAAACATTAATGTTAAAGAAATGTCAGTTTGCCAAAATACGAGTTTAGACGAACATCCCTTAGAATTTTCAATTACAATTACATCAATATTGAACGTCAACCCCAGCCAGCACTTGGTATTTTCCCATAGTTGTAAGTGCGTAAATCATAACTAGCGCCTCATCTATAATTAAGCATTAGAAGGTCATCATCTATATATCCAATGATAATTCGAGCTATAAATTTTATTAATATCATCGGTTAAGTTACTGTCGCTTATGTAAACTCATGGGAAGTTTTTTTTTATCATAGGCCTAGTGGTTTTCCCCCCACGAAAGCGTTCATAAACTCTTTTAATGCTGCAGGCCATGTCCTGCATGCAATTTCGAACTTTTTTTAAACAGGGGCATTCACTTCACCCTTTTGGATTCCGAGACCCACTTTTTACCTGTGCAGAATGTACTCTGCGAAAATTAAATAAAAAAAAATTACTAGTTATCCAAATTTAATTTACTTGGATTAGTAAAGGTTTGATACAGTCTGCCCACTGTGTCTATTTATACGGTCCACAACATGTGCTATTTAAAAAACAATGTTTTATGCAATAATATTTTTATTTATAAACATAAGCACCTTTTATATGCTGCAGGTAATGTTTGAAATTCTGAAGATCACCAATATAAAAAAAAGAATACATTTCGCAATTAATGAATAATTCTAAACACGATTTCTATTCTAATTTTGTTTTTTTCGAAATTCTTATACCTAACCTCTTTCTTTATTTCCTCTCTTTAATTATGAATTGTAATAAATACAACGCGATGTGATGCAATGAAAAAACTTCATGTATTTTGTTTTTATGTCATATGGTAATCGGTCGTCCATATAATGAAACTTGAATTAAATCTTTGTCCTGCTATTTTATTGCACAGAAACCTATAAAATAAGCTCAAATATTTCGTATTTTTTATATTCGAATGTAATTTGCAATTTAAACACGCCACTTTTTGTGAAACTAGAAAGCAGTTCAAAATTTTGTTTCCTGTAAAATTGCGTACAACTATCAACTATAAATGTATGTCAAATGCATTTATAACTAACTTTATTTTAAATGAAGAAAATATCTGTGAACATTGGCGAAATCTGTTTTCCTCGTAAACTTATTTGCCTTAATATAATAGACAAGCTTTTGCAAGAAACACGTTTTATCAAGAAATTATCTTTTAATTACATGAGGATTTTCCTCATTTGAATCGAGCTGCGATTGGTTAGTGGATATTGCAATATTCTCGGAATGAAATAAGGTCAAAAATGTGCTGTGAGGTGCAAAACATGCAATTTTGTCAATAGACCTCACATGAAACAGATAACATCAAACACAGTGACTAGACTATTATACTAATCATCTATGGCCTAGAGACACCTTTTGAAAATTACGTTAATGCAATGAACTACAGTAAAAACCACATGATCCCGTCGGTGACGAAACTATACACAAGTACCATTGTGAGAACCGGATGTTCAAAAATTAATATGCGTAATTAAATTACGTAGCTAGCATTGAAAAACATGCATCTATTTTTTTAACATCATGTTGATAACAATTGGTAAAGCTATGAAAAGTAAAGTTGGCAAAAGTTTAATATATCAGACAAAAGTTGATGACGTTTTTTTGCTTGTCACGTTGTACAGTTCTGGATATATAAATAAATAAACAAATAAATATTATAAGATCACCAGACTCTTTATTG
This sequence comes from Julus scanicus, assembly GCA_034698625.1. Classification (NCBI taxonomy): domain Eukaryota; kingdom Metazoa; phylum Arthropoda; class Diplopoda; order Julida; family Julidae; genus Julus; species Julus scanicus. The sequence continues at coordinate 4,182 of JAQGBW010000716.1, read as the reverse complement.
TGTTTTGATAAGTCAAAATTCTGCAATGTCTTCTTCAAGCTCATACTTTAGCATTACAATTAGATTTTTTGAGTATCTGGTGTGGTGTTAACATGCTACAAAAATCCAAGTATTTGATTAAGAACCAATCAATGCCTACTTAGACTAATTATCGCGGTCTATAGGGTGGCTCTCTCATTATTTATTTAAATCCAACAAGGATTAATGACAACTTAATGAAAATTGGATTGATGAGATGTCCTGACTGTATACAGAGGATTTTTCAGGATATTTTCAACGTGAAGTTACCCTGAAAAACCTTTAGAAAATGCCATATTATTATTTCAACAATGTATTCCTGCCAAATACGAAGATGAAATTGATATTGAACACAGGGTCGCTCATAAAATCACTCCGTATACATGTTATCCTATATTCTTGAGATCGATATCAGTCCAAAATAGTTTACTTCATTGTAGCAGTTATGAAGGGAATCTCACGCTTGCTTATATTGCCACACAGATGTTTTGTTTTTCGCTTATTGTTCAGTAACTGAATATACCGTGACCTTAATTATTTGGAAATAGACATACACCAAAATTATCTTTCATGGTGGGCGTTGCTTCAGTGCGTTTCAAGCAGAAACAGTAACTCACATAACATTGGCTACTCTCAAAGTACCTGCATAACGTATAGTGTTAGCCTATAGTATTACTGTATAGTTAGCCAATTCCATTGGAGACTAATTGTATACTGTGGAAGACATAGTAAGCTCTTGACCAAATAATACCTTAATATTTATAGTTTATTAATAACGATGGGTGTTGATGAGGAGGGATATGAAATCGGTTCTTTTAATGATTGTTTCTGGGTCTTGATGGCTTTTCATGATGACTTTCATATTATTGATGCAGCTTGTCTTGTAATTTGCGAAGCTTTATTGTTGTTTTGATCTACTTGGTACAGGCAATAAAGGTGAGTAAATGAAAAAAGAAACGGAAATTCACGTTGCGTAATATACCAATATATAAACCTGCAATGAATGGCAAACTGATTAATAGTCCTGAGTTCTTACACCCCCACAGACCTTGTTATTTTCGAGTAAGGCTTAATTAAAATCAATGGATAATTTTCCAAGGCAGCTTTTACCTTAACCTTTGAGAATGAACCAGGAAACAACACCCACCCTGTTTTCTAACGAAAGGCCATCTTTGGTGAAATATGCACACCACCTAACAGGATAACTAAAATATGATAGCCATTTGTAAGGTATCCTTCAAATAAAATCACAAGAAATCTCAATCTTAGCCACCCTAGCCTTGGCATGCTAATAGCCAATTATGACCTGAGATTTATGAAGCGACATATTTGATGGAATGGTGCTCAACGGTGCACATGATGGCAATGATCATTGTATAGAAAAAAAAAGTCAATCTGAAATCTAAAAATGCGTCATCAAAAGGTGCATGGTAAACAAAGATACGCGACTTGCAATTGGTAATAATCATTCTGAAGAGTTCTTGCACATTTTACAAAAATGAGGGTGCGACGGTAGAATAAGGAACATGCTTGTTTTTCATCTAACATTGAAAAGAAATTTCACATTGAGTGACTGAGAATTTGTATACTTGATTAAAAAACTCGAGAAACCCCATGTTGATTACTTTTTGCATTGTTCCCAGTTTCATTTTGGTGTTTTCTTCCTTTATTGTATAGAACAAAAAACTAACACAGGCTCCTGTTATTGCATTTTTGTATGTCTAAAAGTTCAGTTCATGTTTGAGCAAAATGTTCTTGAGTTCGAGAGGACTTCCACGAACTAAAGTGTAAATTATATAGAGGTCAAGTGATTTACGGTAGTTTTTAACCGAATTGCGCCTGATGTTCATATATGAACAAACAAATACCAGGTAATCCTTCCTCTCATATGATGTCATATTGCAGGGTAAATTTCAATTTCTTGCATTAAGATGCTCCAACATTGATGCTTATTCTCAAAACCTAACGTTACTATATGTGGCCTTGACATATTAAGGTGTCCAGTAGCCTTGAAAATCTAGGAAATTCTGGAAATGTGATTGCATTTTTGTTACCTTGGAAAAGCCTGGAATTATGTTAAAAAAAATGTTATAAAGTTTTATCGTGGGATTGGTCTTTTTAAATGTGAGGTATGAGTCTTGCAATCCTTGAAATATGCTTGGAGTTTTGCCAATAAACTTACTGGACACCCTGAATATGAAACAAACGTAGGTATACAACTTTTGTAAGTTGTCAGCACACCACAAATATACAATGTAGAATCAAATGTCAAAATAAAATGCGTGGGATACATATCCAATATTCAACAATAAATTGGAAAAAATAAGCGTGTTTTATTACCTGTCTTGCCATGACCTTTATTTTGTTATTCGAATTTTGATGATTAAAGGTTTCTAGAATGGTTTTAAAGATAATCTCAATCGGATGAAATACAAATTATTAATTGATGTTCTGATGTTTCGCAAGAAATTTGATCTGTATTTCCCAGTAAATGATTCCTACTCTTCAATGATGAAAGATAGCAATAGCTTCAAGAGAAATGAATTTGTAATTGTATCCACTCCTTTCACTTAATTAATTGATATCGCGTCAAATTGACACTAATGTGTTGCCATGGACGATGTACTTGATGCACTTCAATAGTTCAACGTATTATATAATACAAGTTCACAAATTCCTTATTATTCATTATTTTATCAATTGCACCAACTTTCCACACTTTGTGTTTTCTTTCTGAGAGGGAAATCAAACGACAAAACGCCTTTATAATGTCCATCTAATTAATTGTAAACACATGGGATTAACACATGAATTATTAATTGTCCTACTTTTAGTAAATTAGGCGTTATCAATTATTCACCTTTTTTCCTTATGATTTCTATTGGACGCTGTAATGTTGCCTGTTGAGTTTTTTATATATTCTAGACTTGATCATGTCCATGTGTGAGTATTTAAATCTGCATAAGTAATGAATCGGCTATAATGAGCATTTTTATTTTATTTTATTCAAATACCTTTGTCTATACAGTAACAAATACTTTTTAAGTGTACTGTAAAATCTGATTTCAGTTGGAATTGAATTAAAGTTAGGTTAGCTCGACTTTATTTCATCATGGCTTCTCGAACCTTCAAGTTTTAAGATACTGTATATGTAAATTCACCTTTATCCAAAAACTTGTCTTTCTAAACATTTCCTTGAAACGACAACGACATTTCTTGCAAATGTTACGAAGATTGAATTTAAATGATATGCTTAGATGGGCTTTTGGAAACTGGTTACAAGATTTTAGGATTTGGATACCTTGTTTTCACTGGAGGGGAAAGGTATGTTCTGGAAAGTTTTATTTTGAAGTCAATGTTTGGCAACGTTTATTATCCATAGGCCTGCCTTTGTAAATGAAGGTCTATTGAAGGGGCATCTGTTAGAGAAAGAAAACTGATGCAGCAGCAGCAGTACAGTGGATTGTTGTTTGTTGATGTTGCATATACAGTGGAAGTTTTGTAAGGGACCAGAAGTTACCAGATGGTAATGATTTCTTAAACTTTAAACCTTACTGTATTAAACGAAAACTGGAACGGGAAACTGTAACTGGTACATTATATATATATATATATACAGAAATAACACCTAATTCTTGTGATGAACGTTTCCTTTTAACGTTATACATCGAGTATATCTTAGTTGAAAAATTATCTGTACCTATATATGTCGTCATTATTCCTTTGACTGTAGTTTCAGGCATATTAAATTGCTTAGCAGCTTTCACTTGGGTCAAACAGGGTTAACTTCCACTTTTCTAATCACAGTTAACTCCCAATTACGAAGCCTTGATTTTCATTCATTTCTGGCGAATGATTTTTTAACTAACTCTAAGCCTTTTTTCAGTTATATATCGATATATCAACTTATTGCAATTTTAGAATATTAAGAGGCAGAAAGTTATAATCCAACGCCTTAGAATCATGTGATACAACTTCTTAAATGGGAAAATAATAACATCAACCCTATTTTACGTTTCCCTACAAGGATAAATTTTTTACAGGGGTATAAATTCTTAAATGGGTATTTCTTAACAGGGGTATAAACTTCTTAAATGGGTATTTCTTAACAGGGGTATAAACTTCTTAAATGGGTATTTCTTAACAGGGGTATAAACTTCTTAA